>NDFG01000112.1:273796-286760 GCA_002167245.1 Sporophila hypoxantha | reverse complement strand
AGGGAGCTGCCCCCGGCGCTGGGCACGCAGGTGAAGCCCTGGCGCCGGGCAAAGTAGTAAACGGTGACCTGGGCGAAGCGCACGCGCTTCCCGCCGCGGCGCGCCCGCGAGCGCCGCAGGATGGACGGGGCTGTGGGCACAGCGTGGGTCAGAACCTGTCTCTTATACACATCTAGATGTGTATAAGAGACAGTTTCCCACCTGGATTCTGCCCTCCCTCCCCAGGTATTCCCCACCTGGATTCTCCCTCCCTTCCTCCCCAAGTATTCCCCTGGATTGCCCCTCTCTCCCCAGGTATTCTCCACCCAGACACCCTCTGTCACCCCAAATCCCCTCCAGGTATTCTCCACCTGGGTCCCCCACTGCTGCCCCTCCAGGTATTTCCCACCTGGATTCTGGCCTCCCTCCCCAGTACTTTCCACCTGGATTCTTCCCTCCCTCTCTCCCTCCCCAGCTACTCCCCACCTGGATTCTGCCCTCCATCTCCAGGTATTTCCCACCTGGATTCCCCCTTGCTCCCTCCCCACCTATTCTCCACCTGGATTCCCCCCCTCCTCTCCAGGTATTCCCCACCTGGACTGCCCCTCTCTTCCTCTCTCCCTCCCTCCCCAGCTATTTCCCACCTGGATTCCCCTCCCTCCCTCCCCAAGTATTCCCCACCTGGATTCTTCCCTCCCTCTACAGGTATTTTCCATCTGGATTCCACCCTCCCTCCCCAGCTATTCTCCACCCAGACACCCTCTGTCACTCCAAACCCCCTCCAGGTATTCTCCACCTGGGTCCCCCAATGCTGCCCCTCCAGGTATTCCCCACCTGGATTCCCCTTTGCTTCCTCCCTCCCCAGGTATTCCCCACCTGGATTCCCCCTCCCTCTCCAGTTATTTCCCATCTGGATTCCACCCTCCCTCCCCAGCTATTTCCTACCTAGATTCCACCCTCCCTCCCCAAGTATTTCCCACCTGGATTCCACCCTCCCTCCCCAAGTATTTCCTACCTGGATTCTACCCTCCCTCTCCAGATATTTCCCACCTGGATTGCCCCTCCCTCCCCAGGTATTCTCCACCCAGACACCCTCTGTCACTCCAAATCCCCTCCAGGTATTCTCCACCTGGATTCCGCCCTCCCTCCCCAGTACTTTCCACCTAGATTCTTCCCTCCCTCTCTCCCTCCCCAGCTATTTCCCACCAGGATTCTTCCCTCCCTCCCCAGGTATACCCCCCATCTCTCCCCAGGTATTTCCCACCTGGATCGCCCCCATCCCTCCCCACTCCCCCTCACCTCTCTCCTCCTGGCGCGCAGTTTCTCCCGGCGCAGGTGCTGCCGCAGGTGCTGCCGGTGGCTCACCTGGCGCAGGTGAGCGAACTGGCTGAGGCTGTACCTGCGGGCACGGTGGTGCCGGGGGGCCATGCCCAGGGAGCTGCCCCCGGCGCTGGGCACGCAGGTGAAGCCCTGGCGCCGGGCAAAGTAGTAAACGGTGACCTGGGCGAAGCGCACGCGCTTCCCGCCCCGGCGCGCCCGCGAGCGCCGCAGGATGGACGGGGCTGTGGGCACAGCGTGGGTCAGAACAAACACCCAAAATTCACGTTTAATTCACCCATTTTTCCTCCATTTCCCTACAAAAATCTTCCTTTATTACCCCTTAATTCTCCCCTGCAAATGCTCCGAATTTCCCTCCAGGTTCCCTACAAACTCACCCTGTCAAAATGCCCTCAAAATCCCTCCCCAGCTCCTAAAAAATTTCCTAAAATTCAAAATTGGAAGGAAGCAAGGAAATTCATGCTGGCAAAGCACATGTAGGATGGATGGGACTGCAGACACCTGTGCGGCGTCAGCACAAAATCACCCAAAAATCACATTAAATTCACCCATTTTCCTTTTATTTCCCTCCAAAATTTAAAATTGCCCCATAATTCCATGCTGCAAATGCTCCGAATTCCCCTCCAGGTTCTCTTACAAAATCACCCCATCAAAACTTCCCTCAAAATCCCTCCCCAGCTCCTAAAAAATTTCCTAAAATTCAAAGGAAGTTAATGTTGGGCAAAGCGCTGCAGGAGTGGACGGGGCTGCGGGCACAGGCGGGTGAGAACAAAAACACCCCCAAAATTACATTATTTTACCCATTTTCTTCTCTATTTCCGCTCCAATTTTTCTAAATCCCCTTTATTTCTCCTTAATTCTTCCCCCTGCAGATGCTCAGAATTCTCCTCCAGGCTCCCTCCATCAAAACTCCCTCAAAATCCCCTCCCAGCTCTCTAAAATTTCCCAAATTCAAAGGAAATTCTTGCTGGGCATAAGCGTGCCCCATGATGGATGGGGCTGCAGGCGCACAGAGCAGGTCAGGGCTGGCCAGCACAAAAATTCACCCCCAAAATTATTACAAAATTCACCCCATTTTCCCTCTATTTCGTTCCAAATTTAAAAACTATTTCTCATTATTTCCCCTTAATTCCTCCCCCACAAATGGTCAGAATTCCCTTCAGGATTCCCCTACAAACTCCCCAAAATCCCGCCACAACTCTCTGGTGTTTTCCCAAATTTCAAAGGAAATTCAAGCCCCAATGAACTCCTTCAAATAATTCGCCCATGAAATGCCGCAATCCTCCAAACTTTCAAAAAATCTCCAGAAAATTTCCCTCAAGCCCCCTTAAAAGTAAAAAAATTCCTCCGAATTTCCCCGAAGTTTTTCAAAAAAAAATCCCAAAAAATTCCCCAAAGCCTCCAAAAAGTAAAAAAATTCTCCAAAATTACCCTGAAATTTTTAAAATCTTCAGTTGTCTCTTCATAAATTCTAAAGCCTGTACACCCAAAATAAAAAAAAAACACACAAAATTTCATTCATTTTTTTTAAACATCCCCAAATCCCCCCCCAAATTTTTAATTTAATTTAAAAATTATTTATAAAATTAATTAAAAATCCCCAAACCCAAAATTACTATTCTGTAAAATTCCCCCCAAAAAACCCAAAAATCGCTACAAAATTCCCCCTGCATTCCAATAAATTCCACACCCATTCCCCCCACCAACTCCCTAACGCTCCCCAAAAATCCCCCCCACCACCCAAATTCCTGAACAACCCGTTAAAAAACCCCAGATTCCCAAAAGAAATGGGAAACGATCTCCCGAAGTCCCGCCCGCAGCCCGGCCACCGGCTCACGGGCGGCGCTGCGGTGCTGCCGCCGCTGTCGCAGCTGTCGCCGCTGTCGCTCGTGGCGATCTCGTCGTCCGAGGCGGCGCCGCTGGACGCGGCCGATCCCGATTCCCGATCCGGTCCCGATCCCGGTCCCGGTCCCGCATCCTCCTGCTTGCGCTTGATCCCGGCGCTCGGGACCGCGGCCATCGGGGCTCGGCTCGCATGGAGAGCCCGGCGGGGACCGGCCGGCACCGGAGCGCCCTGCGGAGAGCACCGGGACAGCCGCGGGTCAGAGCCCGGGCTGTTCTCCTGGAGAAATCCCCCGATCGCAGCAGGAGCTGCAGTTCCAGCCCTGGGTGTTTGTAGTTCATGAGTCATGCTGGCTCGGGATGGAGCAGGAGATGCTCGGGATTCTCCAATCCCTGTCTTCCCCATCCCGGAGAAATCCCGGTCCCACGGGAGCTCCCCGGGCCGGCCCATCACCGGGATCGCCACACAAACATTCACCCCAGCTTCCTCCATCCCAGCTTTTCCACTTGGGAAACCCCTCACAAACATTCACCCCAGCTTCTTCACCCGGGATCGCCACACAAACATTCACCCCAGCTTTTCCACTCGGGAATCTCCACACAAACATTCACCCCAGCTTTTCCAGTCGGGAATCTCCACACAAACATTCACCCCAGCTTCCTCCATCCCAGCTTTTCCAATTGGAAATCTCCACACAAACATTGACCCCAGCTTTTCCATTCAGGAATCTCCACACAAAGATTAACCCCAGCTTCCTCACCCGGGATCTCCACACAAACATTCACCCCATGTTCCTCCATCCCAGCTTTTCCACTTGGGAAACCCCTCACAAACATTCACCCCAGGTTCCTCCATCCCAGCTTTTCCACTCAGGATTGATTTAGGATGGAATTCATCCCAAACCAAAGGAAAAGTGATTTTTTTGGCTAGGTATTTTTACTGGAAAGGCACTGCCAGATTCACCCATGGAATATCACCCCCTAAATTCCCCTAAAGATCTCCACACAAACATTCCCCCCAGGTTCCTCTATCCCAGCTTTTCCACTCGGGATTGATTTGGGATGGAATTCATCCCAAACCAAAGGAAAAGTGATTTTTCTAGGGTATTTTTTTGGAAAGACACTGCCAGATTCACTCAAAACCAAAGGAAAAGCTTTGGTTTTCACCCAAAAAAACAGGATTTTGGGATGGATTTGGGATGGAATTCACCCCAAACCAAAGGGTTTTTGTTTTTTTTTTTTTGAAGAGGCACTGCCAGATTCACCCTTAGAACATCCTGATCACCCCCTAAAATCCCCTAAAGATCTCCACAAACATTCACCCCAGGTTCCTCTATCCCAGCTTTTCCACTCATGATTGATTTGGGATGGAATTCACCCCAAACCAAAGGGAACCCCAAATTTTTTGGTTGGGGTTTTTTCAGAAAGGCACTGCCAGATTCACTCAAAACCAAAGGAAAAGCTTTGGTTTCCACCCAAAAAATAGGATTTTGGGATTGATTTGGGATGGAATTCACCCAAAATCAAAGGAAAACCCAATTTTTTGGTTGGGTTTTTTTTTGGAAAGGCACTGCCAGATTCACCCACAAGCAAAGGAAAAGCTTTGGTTTTCACTCAAAAAAACGGGATTTCAGGATTGATTTGGAATGGAATTGACCCAAAATCAAAGGAAAAGTGATTTGGGGATTTTTGGGTTTTTTTTGGAAAAGCACTGCCAGATTCACCCCTGGAACATCCTGATCACCCCTAAAATCCCCTAAAGATCTCCACACAATCATTCACCCCAGCTTCAAGAATTCCCATTCGGGATTGATTTGGGATGGAATCCACCCCAAACCAAAGGAAAAGTGATTTTTGTTGGGTTTTTCTTTTGGAAAGGCACTGCCAGATTCACCCCTGGAACATCCTGATTACCTCATAAAATCCCCCAAAGTTCAGAAAAACCACCGGATGCTCCAAGAATTCCCAGCCCACCACAGATTGGGAATGAACCTCCCTGGGATTTTCCTGCCCCACACCCCTCAATCCCAAAAAGCTCAAAAAAAAAATCCCAAACAACCCATGGCCATATTTGGGATTTGGGGAAATTTCCAGCTCCAGGTTGGAAAAGGGAATTTTTGGATGTGATTCCCATTGGGAAACTTCCAGGATGAATTTGGGAGTCCCCCAGGATGCTCTGGAGCCCTTTTGGGGTTGGGTTTTGGGTGGGATTTGTCAGATCTGGATCCTTCCCTGCCCCCTCCAGAAGGGAATGTTTGGGTCGCAAAAGAAAAAATAGAAATTCCCAACCCATGCACCAGTTCAGGGTGAAATTCTGGTTTTTTTTGGGAGAAAAAGTGGGGAATCCTGGTGGTAGAGGGGGGAAAAGCAGGAAGGAACTGATCAATCCCAATGCCAGGAGCAGCAAAGGTGGAAAACACCCCCCACCATCCTTTCCAGCTGCCTAAAATTGCTGAAAATCCTCAAATTCTTCCCTAAAACTGCATTTGCATAGGAAATCAGAGCTGGAGTCTGGGTGGGATCCTTCCCCGATGGATCTGGCAGGATGGGATTCTTATTCCTCACATAAAAACCCAAATTATTCCAAATTATCCTTTCTATGATGTAAAGAAACTCCTGGAAGAATCAGAATGAAGGAAAAAAAACACCAGAATACCACAATAAATGAAAATATTAAGTTTCCTTTTTTTCCCCATTTTTAAATTGGAAGGAATTTGAAATGAGGAAGAAAAAAATGGGTGCAAAAGCTGAGGAATTGGGAACTGGGGAATTTTAATGATTAAACCTCACCAAAAGGAGTTAAATTAAAAATATAAATTTTTTTGCAATGCTCTGGAATCACTTTTGGAGCAGGGAAGGGATCAGGAGAGTTTGGGATTCCTGGAATCTGATCCGAGCAGGGTGGACAAGCTGGGACCACCAGGAATTGTCCATCCCACCTGGCCAGGTGAGCACCAAACCCTTTTGTTCCCAGCTATCCCAAGAAATTAGGAATGATTTTCTGATTTTCCAATCCCCTCAGCATCCTGTGGGTTCTGGGATGGCTCCCAAAATCCCCCCTGGATCAGGGGGATCCTCAAGAATTCCTGCTTACACTCCCAAAATTATATAAAATTTATAAAACTTCCAGCACCCATTGTTCTGTRCAAGATAATGAGATTCCCATAAAAATCCATATAAGATTCCCATAAAAATCCAGAGCCAAAAATGGATTTTCTGGATGGATTTGAGGGATCAGACACATCAAAAYCAGGGATCCAGGATATTCCAGGGTYAAATTGGGAATGATCCACGAGCAGCRCTGGTGGYACCCACCCAGAAAGGCTCTGGGAACACCAATGAAATCCAATCCAGGTGTTGCTCCAGCCAAAAATTGGGATTTTGGGATGATCACCAGGAAGATRTGGGCAGTCTGGATCCTTAAGGAATGGGTGAAGGTTCCCAATGTTTTCCCCAAGGATTTGGCTCAGCAGCCAAATGGATTTCCCAGGGATCTGAGCCCATCCCAGGTCACTGCTGACATTCCCAGCTCTGGGTTTTAGGATGAAATGTGGGAAATTTGGGTTCCTCYGGGAAATCTGGGCTACAGCTCCCACAGGGCTTCCAGCATTTCTGCAACCAGCATCCCAAGGAGGATCCATGTGGGATGAGGAAGGAAAAATGGGTTCAAATCCTGAGGGAGGAACCAAGGGAATGGGGAATTTCAGGGATTAAACCTCACCAAAAGGGGTTAAATTAAAAATATAAATTTTTCTTCCCATGTTCTGGAATCACTTTAGGAGTAGGGAAGGGATCAGGAGAGTTTGGGATTCCTGGAATACAGGAGCTGATCCTGGCTGCAAGAGCCTGGGAAGGAGGSTCAGGTGTCCCCAGGTGTTGGGGGACAGAAAGGAGACCCCAAAAAAGCCTCCTTGGGCCCTGTGTCCTTCACTGGAACTGGGAGCTCAAGGTGGGCCCGTGAACACCTGGATCCAGAGGCCCAGGAGGGGAAGGGGACCCCCCAAAGGTGCTCCACGAGTACCTGGGGGGATGYAAAAGGTGATCCCACAAAACRCCCCAGGGCTGCAATCAAGGGATGAAGGAAGGTGGAGGAGACCCCAGAACAGGTGGAGGCAGAGAGGAGCCCTGGGCAGGTGAGGGTGGGAGGGAGGAGCCTTCCCGGGGGTCTCACCTGTCCCAGGGGGTCTCACCTGTCCCAGGGTCAACTGGGACCCCCCAAAATCACCCTGGGGGGGAAGGTGAGACCTGGAGAGGGCTCAGCCCAATAAGTGACACCTGTTGACCTGGCAGATGTCACCTCCCCATCATCATCTTCATCACCACCAGCAGCTTCTGGAGGACCCCCCAACACAACCCCAGTGCCCCCCATGAGGTGCCCAAGGCCACCCACAGGTGCCAAGGCCACTSTGAGCACCTCCAGTGCCCCCCTCCCCATGGTACAGCAGAGGGGAGACCCCACCTGCCAGGACCCCCCAAAAGCCCCTCCCCAAATGTAAGGGGGGGGCCCTACACAGCCCCTCCAGGCCCCCAGTGCAGGGGGAGCTGTAAGGACCCCCCACCCCCTCTATAGGAGCCCATCCCCTATGGGCACCCCCATCCCCTATGGGCACCCCCATCCCCTATGGGCACCCCCAGATGTTTCCATATTTCATACAGCCTCCCCATTTCCTCCAGATCCCCAGTTACAGGGACCCACCTCTCACCCCCCCATGCACTCCACAGCCCCCCATCTCCTACAGACTCTTGTATAAGGCCCACCCATATCCCCTATAGCCCTCCCACATGTCCTACAAGCCCCCCAAAGAGAACGGGGGCGCTCATCGTAGCGGCCACCCAGTCCCCTCACAGGCCCCTCCATTCCTGGAACCCCCAAATCCCCCCGAGGCCTCGCAATAATCCCTTGGAGCCCCAAATTTCTCACAGCTCTCCATCCAAGTCCCTTGGAACGCCAAACCTTCTCACAGGTCACCCTCCATCGTACAGCCCCTCCATCCTAACAGGCCCCCCAGACTCTCAGAATCTCCAATCCTTCACCAGCCCCCCCAGCCCCTCGGGAAATCCCGCAGCCGCTCACAGCCCCCATCCCATCCCTCACATTGCCCATGATCGCCCTTTGAACCTAATCCTCAGCAAGCCCCCCAATCCCGTCTAGAATCCCCCCATTCTTGAGAACCCTAATTCCTTCAGCAGCCCCAATGCCTCAGAACTCCCCCCCTCCCATCCCTTGGAAACCCAAATCCTTACAGCCCCCCCCCCATTTCCTCGACTCGACCATATCCCTTGGAACCCAAATTTGCTCACAGCCCACCATTCCCCACAGCCCCGCCGTGCACCCTGGGAACCCCAGTCCGTTCACCAGCCCCAGCATACTTGGAGCCCAAATCCTACACTCTCTCTGCCCCAATGCCCTTCGCCATCCCTTGGAACCCCCAATCCGTCACATCCCTGATCCCTCACATCTCTCCCATCCCTTGATACACTCCACTCCTCGAAACCCCCCCCCATCTCCACAGACCCCACATGCCTCGAACCCCCATCCACCGTTCCTTCTCTTGAACCCTAATTCTCACAGCCCCCCAATCCCTCGAGGAATCCCCCCCTCCTAGGAACCGGCCAAATCCCTCACAGTCCCCCCGCATTTCCTCACAGACCCTATATTTCCTTGGAACCCTGCATTTCTCACAGCCCTCCATCCCTACAGCCCGGCCCGCTCCACTCCCTGGGAACCCCAGGTCCCTCACAGCCCCCACATACCTGGGTTGGAACCCCCAAATCTTCCACAGCCCTCCCTCCCCGACAGCCCCCCATTCCCTGGAGCCCCAAATTCCTCACAGTCCCCATCCCCTCTCCAGCGCACCCCCATACCCTGGAGCCCCAAATCCCTCACGCTCCCCGCCCCCAATCCCTCCATTCCTTGGAACCCCCAATTCCCTCACATCCCGCCGCATCCCTCAGATCCCCCCATCCCTTGATACACCTCCATTCCTCAGAACCCCGCCCATGCCCTCAGCAGATCCCCGGGCCATGCCTCGGAAACCCCATCCCTCACAGACCCCCATCCCTTGGAACCCCCAATCCCTCCCAGCCCTCCCCGCCCCCCGCAGGCGGGGCCGCCCCCCCACCCTCCCTCCAGCTCCCGGGGCCTGCCGCTGCCGCCCTTCCCCGCCACTCACCGGTGCCCGGGGGGGTTTCGGGGCCGCCTGAGGGCGGGGGGCGCTGGGGGGGCCCCGGGGCCGCTCCCGGGGGGGTCCGGGGCCGCTCCCGCCCCGCCGCGCGCGCCGACAACAATGGGGCCGCGGCCGCTGCGCCGCCGCTTTTATACCGCCCCGCGTCACGTGATCCCTCCGCGCCGCCGCTGCGCCGCCGCGAGGCACCACGGGAAAGCGAGTCCCCTGGGGACGCAGGGCCGTGCTGGCGCGGGGTGTGATGGGAAATGGAGTCCGGAAGTGCGGAAGATGGAGGGCTGAGGGAGATCGTGGGCTCAGGAGGGGTTTGGGGTGGAAAGACCCCAAAGATSGTCCCGTGCCACCCCTGCCYTGGCAGGGACACCTCCCTGTGCCCCAGGGTGCTCCCAACCCTGCCCGGCCTGGCCTCGGGCGCTGCCAGGGACGGGGCAGCCGCAGCTCCCAGGGAAATCCATCCCAGGGCCTGCCCACCCTCACAGCCAGGAATCCCTGCGCGATGTCAGAAAKCAAATCGCTTGGTGTTAAAATTCTAAAAGTTTAATGGCAATGAAATGGTTATAAAAATAGTAATATAATGATGCATAAATTGCATTCAAACACAGGATTCTGTCTGGGCAGTGTCAGCTTCCTCCTCTGAATCCTGACTGAGTCTTCAGAACTGAGCGAGGCAGGAATGTGAAAAACACCAATCACTTGTTTTTAAAATTTTTAAAGTTTAATAGTAATAAAATGGTTATAAAAATAGTAATGAAATTAGAGCAATAAAAATTTGGACAGTTAGGATTTAGAACAAGACGAACGTCTTCATGGCTGAGTGAGGCAGGAAGAAGTTCGTTTCTGCTGATAATGGAGCAATAAATTCTCTTTCTCTGAAAGATTTCYGTGTCCTGTGGCTGCTATCTCAGTGCAAGTACCTCGTTCCTCTCTTTAAAAAAAATCCCACATACATAGTTTCTATTTTAACCTTATGTTATAACCGAAAATTTTATTTAACACACTACTTAAAAAAAAATCATACAGTATCACTTTCTAACATAACACATATAATATTCATTTGAATATTTGCAAAAAGCCAATCATAAAATACTCTTTTTTTCCCAGAACCTTTCCCAATGGGAAAATTTTGCCAATTTTGGTTTAGGGTAAATTTTGGAGAGAATTTTTAAAAGGGTTTTTTTAGGAAAGTAGATTCAATTGGTGCTTTTTTTAAACTGGTTTGGGAGAAAATATTTATTTGGAGGAAAGTGGAAAAAACTTGTTTATCAAACAATAAAACCCCTATGATATAATAAACAATAATCCAAATACAAAGATAAAAAACTAACAAATTAACTACATCACACTACCCCAAACACACCAAAACAAACACCAATATATCTTTAGAATAATAAACACTATATTAATATTCATAATATAAAAATATTTTATAAAATGTATTATAGATTATTATAAATATATGTTAAGTATTTTAAGTATATATTTATAAATATAAATAATATTTATAAGTGTATTATATATTAATACAAATATAAATTATATTTATAAGTGTATATTTATAATATGATATAATTATAATAAAAAACCACCACGAAATAATTAAAAAACCTACCCTATACCTCAATCTACAACCCCTGAACACCATCCTAAAACCTTAAAAAACAAATCCTATAGAAACATAATACCCCTAAAAAAAATTAAATCATAACAAACAAACTGCATTTCAAAAAAACAACCTTATTATCAGCACCCTAAACCTTAAAAAACACACCATTTAAAATAAATATACCGGATTTCTACCGTACACCAACGACAAACAAAATTTAAAAATAATCTAACTAATTAAAAACCCAGTTAAAAACATGAAGTAAAAAATCTTTCAAATTAAAAGCAACATTTAAGGGAACAGCATGCCGCTGCTGCCGTGGCTGGCCCCCGGACCCCCCGAGCCCGGTTCTCCCGGCTTCTCGCGGTTCTCCGGTTCTTCCGGCACGGCAGGACCTTCCAGCCGTTCCCCGTGCGGGTGTGTTTCTTTTCTCTCCTTCCAGGCCGCCAAAACAAACCAAACCCTTGCCCGGAGATGTTCGGGAAAGCCCCGCAGGAATTCCCGCAGCTGTCAGGAATTCCCGGGCCCGGTGCCACCGCAGTATGCCACCGCAGGTGGGGCCGCTCTGCTGTGTCCCGCGACGTGAGACGGCTTCAGCAAAGCCCCGTGCCCCCTCACCTGTGCCCAGGTGTTGCTGACTCAGCAGTTCCCTTATCGCGCCCGTATATTTATCGCGGCCCGGAGAGCGGTCCGGCCCGCACCAGTCCCGGGGCCTGCCCGAGCAGAGTCCGGCCCGGCCCGGGAGCGGCATCAAAGCGGCTCCGTTGGCGCTTCTATTAAAGCGCCTTAATGAGCAATTAATTAATGATCGGAGGCTTTGAGGACCTCGCAGCTTCCTCGGAACTCTGCTCGGGCAGGGAGGGGACAGGGAGGGGACAGCCCTTTAATAAGGAGGGGACAGTGGCGGGACAGCCTTGGGGACAGTGCCGGGGACAGTGACGGGACAGTGACGGGACACTGCTGGGACAGTGCCGGGACAGTGCCAGGACAGAGCCGGGACTGAGGCGGGACAGCGCCCGGACAGTGCTAGAACACTGCTGGGACAGTGCCAGGATAATGCCCGGACAGTGACCGGACAGTGCCAGGACAGAGCCGGGACAGTGCTGGGACAGTGCCAGGACAGAGCCGGGACAGCCCTGGGCACAGCCTTAGAGACAGTGCCAGGACAGAGCCGGGACAGAGCCGGGACAGAGCCGGAACAGAGCCGGGACAGAGCCGGGACTGTGCTCCGGACAGAGCCGGGACAGAGCCGGGACAGAGCCGGGACAGAGCCGGGACAGAGCCCGGACAGAGCCGGGACCGTGCTCCGGACAGAGCCGGGACCGTGCTCCGGACAGAGCCGGGACAGAGCCGGGACAGAGCCGGGACAGTGTCGGGATCCGGACGGGGCAGCGGGAGCGATGCCCGGCAAACCCAGCCCTGCCTGCGAGCTGGGTGAGTACCGAGCCCAGGGGCTGGCATCGCTGCCAGCCTGGAGCAGCCGGGATTTGGGGATTTTGGGCAGTTTGGGGCAGTTTGGGGCAGTTTGGGGCAGTTTCCCAGCCCTGGGGACAGTGCCTGGAATCCGGAGGGGGCAGCCCTGCCTGCGGGCTGGGTGAGTACCCGCCCTACCCTGGGGGCTGGCATCGCCCCCAGCCCAAACCAACCAGGATTTGGGCACTTTGGGGCACTTTGGGGCATTTGGAGCAGTTTGGGGCAGATTCCCAGCCCGGAGCAGCCAGGATTTGGGGATTTTGGGCACTTTGGGGCATTTTCGGATCCCAAACCAGCTGGGATTTGGGGAGTTTGGAGCAGTTTGGAGCACTTTGGGGCAGTTTCCCAGCCCAAAGCAGCCGGGATTTGGGGATTTTGGGACAGTTTGGGGCAATTTCCCAGCCCAAACCAGCCAGTATTTGGGGATTTTGGGGCACTTTGGAGCAGTTTGAGGCAGTTTGGGGCAGATTCCCAGCCCGGAGCAGTTGGAATTTGGGGATTTCGGAGAAGTTTGGGGCAGTTTCCCAGCCCAAACCAGCCAGGA
>NDFG01000112.1:244657-255644 GCA_002167245.1 Sporophila hypoxantha | reverse complement strand
GAGAGTGTGGGATTGTGTGGGACTGTGTGGGACTTGGGGGAGAGTGTGGGATTGTGTGGGATTGGGAGAGAGTGTGGGATTGTGTGGGACTGTGTGGGATTGGGGGAGAGTGAGGGATTGAGTATTGGGAGGGAGTGTGGGGTTGTGTGGGACTGGGAAAGAGTGTGGGATTGAGTATAGGATTGGGAGGGAGTGTGGGGTTGTGTGGGGCTGTGTGGGACTGGGGGAGAGTGTGGGGTTTTATAGGATTGGGAGAGAGTGTGGGATTGTGCGAGGTTGTGTGGGATTGGGGGAGAGTGAGGGATTGTGTGGGACTGGGAGAGAGTGTGGGATTGAGTATAGGATTGGGAGAGAGTGTGGAATTGTGCGGGGCTGTGTGGGATTAGGGGAGAGTGTGGGATTGTGCAGGATTGTGTAGGATTGGAAGAGAGTGTGGGGTCGAGTATGGGACTGGGAGAGAGTGTGGGGCTGTGTGGGACTGGGAGAGAATGTGGGGCTGTGTGGGACTGGGAGAGAGCGTGGGATTGCGTGGGGTTGTGTGGGATTGGGAGCGAGTGGAGGGTTGTGTGGGATTGGGAGAGAGAGAGAGAATGGGATTGTGTGGGGTTGTGTGGGATTAGAAGAGAGTGTGGGATTGTATGGGGCTGTGTGGGGTTAGGAGAGAGTGTGGGGTTTAATAGGATTGGGAGAGAGCGTGGGATTGTGTGGGGTTGTGTGGGATTGGGAGCGAGTGGAGGGTTGTGTGGGATTGGGAGAGAAAGAGAGAATGGGATTGTGTGGGGTTGTGTGGGATTAGAAGAGAGTGGGATTGTGTAGGAGAGAGTCTGGGGTTGTGTGGGGTTGTCGGGGATTGGGAGAGTGTGTGTGATTTGGGGAGAGTATGGGATCGAGTATGGGATTGGGAGAGAGTGTGGGGTTGTATGGGATTGGGAAAGTGTGGGGTTCTGTGGGATTGTGAGGGACTGGGAGAGAGTGTGGGGTCAAGTATGGGATTGAGAGAGAGTGGGACTGTGTGGGGAGAGAGTGTGGAGTTGTGCAGGATTGAGAGAGAATATGGGATTGTATAGGGCTGGGAGAGAGTGTGGGGTCGAGTATGGGATTGGAAGAGAGTGTGGGACTGTGTGGGGTTGGAAGAGAGTATGGAATCGTGTGGAGCTGTGTGGGGTTCTGTGGGGTTGTACAGGATTGTATAGGATTGGGAGAGAGTGGGATTGTATAGGATTGGAAGAGAGTGTGGGGTTGTATGGCATTGGGGGAGAGTGTGGAGCTGTGAGGGGTTGGGAGAGAATGTGGGGTTCTGTGGGGTTGTATAGCATTGGGAGAGAGTGTGGGGTTGTGTGAGAATGTGGGATTGTATAGGACTGGGAGAGAATGTGGGATTGAGTATGGGACTGGGAGAGAGTGAGGGATTCTGTGGGGCTCTGTGGGGTTGTGAGGGACTGGAAGAGAGCACAGGATGGAGATTTTGCTGCTGGTGGTGGGGCAGAGGGTGGGAATGTGGGAATATGGGGATGTGGAATATGGGAATGTGGGAATTGAGAATATGGGAATGTGGGAATTGGGAATATGGGGATGTGGAATATGGGAATTGGGAATATGGGAATATGGGGATGTGGGAATATGGGAATGTGGGAATTGGGAATATGGGGATGTGGGGATGTGGAAATGTGGAATATGGGGATGTGGGGATGTGGAATGTGGGAATGTGGGAATTGGGAATATGGGGATGTGGAATATGGGGATGTGGGAATGTGGAATATGGGAATATGGGGATGTGGAATATGGGGATGTGGAATATGGGGATGTGGGAATTGGGAATATGGGGATGTGGGATCCTGCAGGGGTGGCCCTGCTCCCTCTCCTCACCCCTCACCTTTGGGAACCCCTGGAGCTCTGGGCTGTCCCTGCTGGGCCATCCCTCCCTGCCCCTGGATGTCCCAGATTCCCRGGGATGCAGCAGGAGAGGCTGGGATGGAGCTGCAGGAGCAGCCCCAGCCCTCTCTGGGATCTGGCTCATCCACATTAATCATTAATTAATCATTAATCATTTTGGGGATGCTGCTCCTCCATCACTCCAGATCAGCCCCAGGATGGGTTTTTTAAAAATTCCCTGGAATAAATAAATCCCAGCCTGGACCCAGGAGGGAGAGGAGATTCTGAGAGGTGCAGTGTGGGGTATTTTAATTCAATTACCTCTTTATCACTTAATTAGTGATAAATTAATCATCAGCTTGCTGGCTTGTGAGGCTCCTGGCAGATCTCCTGTCCCTGKAGGGCTGCTCACTGCTCCTGTCCCTCTGTTGGTGTTCAGGAGCACAAAATCACAGAATGATTATTGGTTGATGGATTATAATTATTTATTATTATTATTGATTATGATTATTGATTAATGTTATTATTATTGATTATGATTTTATAGCACCTGCAGTGCTTTTATTGAAGAGCTCTGGGTGTCGGGGGTACAGACCCAAATCTGACCCYACATTTTGAGCTGAACATTTCTTTTTTTATATATATTCTATCATTATATAATTTAAATATTAATTATTAAACTGACATTGTTCTGTTGTATACATTGATTTCATCCAAGCAGGGATTTCTTGCTTGGATGAAATCAATGGTGATTGATTTGGTGATCCCCTCAAAGCCCTAACACAGTTTCTCACGATTCTTTAAACAATAATTATATCTAATAATTATTTATTATATACTGATTACACAGGTACAGTTTTCTATTCTATCATTATATAATGTAAATATTCATTATTAAACTGACATTGTTCTGTTGTAGACATTGATTTCATCCAAGCACAGATTTCTCATGACCCCCCTCAAACCCCTAACACAGTTTCTCACGATTCTTTAAGCAATAATTATATCTAATAATTATATTATTTATCATACACTGATTGCACAGGTAGAGTTTTCTATTCTATCATTATATAATTTACATATTCATTATTAAACTTAGATTGTTCTACTGTATTTCTACATTGATTTCATCCAAGCACAAATTTTTCGTGATCCCCTCAAACCCCTAACACAGTTTCTCATGATTCTTTAAACAATAATTATATCTAATAATTATATTATTTATCATACACTGTTACACAGGTACAGTTTTCTATTCTATCATTATATAATTTAAATATTCATTATTAAACTGACATTGTTCTGTTGTAGACATTGATTTCATCCAAGCACAAATTTTTCGTGATCCCCTCAAACCCCTAACACAGTTTCTCACGATTCTTTAAGCAATAATTATATCTGATAATTATATTATTTATCATACAGTGACTTCACAGCTGCAGTTTCACCTGATCCAGCAAACACAAGGCCTGACATTCCCCTGGGCTGACCTTTCACATTTCCCAGGGTTTACCCAGCCTGATTTCCTTTCTGACTCCCTGTATTTTCTCTGACTTTGGACTCTTGTTCTCTGTCCCTGCAGAGGATGTCTCTGGGGAGCCCGGGGGGCTCGGGGGGGTGCTCAGCACCATCTCCAGCAGCAGGAGCCCCCTGCAGCCCCCCGAGGCTGAGGAGGGGGAGCCCTTCAGCACCTACTTCGACAGCAAGATCCCCATCCCTGAGGATGAGACGGTGAGTGGGGAAACCCTGCTGCAAAAATCAGCCTCAGACACCTCTGGGAGTGTGATTTTTGTTGATGGAGTGACAAAACTATCTTTTTTAGTTACATATAAAATAGATATAATATACATTATAAAAATATATACATTATTATATTTTTATAATGTATATATATTTTTATATGTAACTATAAAAAAAGTTTTGTCATTCCATTTTATATGTATATATATACAAAATAATACATTAATAATAAATATATATCAAGTTATATGTTGCAGTGTGATGGGAAATGGCATTTACGTTATAATATAGTTATATAGATAAAACGATCTTTTTTATAAATTTTATCCCTTGCAGAATTTTGGGATGGGGTTAAGGAGCAGGCTGAGCCCGTCTGGGGTGTTACAGGAATGTGGTTTTTGTTGCTGGAGTAACTATCTTTTATAGTTACATATAAAATATATATACACATTATAAAAATATATACACTATAATTATAAATATATACTTTATATATTTATAATGTATATAATATATTTTTATATGTAACTATAAAAGATAGTTTTGTCATTCCATTTTATATGTATATATATACAAAATATACATTATAAAATTATTATATCTAGTTTATGTTTGTTGCAGTGTGATGGGAAATGGCATTTACAGTTATATATAGTTTATATAGATAAAACTATCTTTTTATAAATTTATCCCTGCAGAATTTGGGATGGGGTTAAGGAGCAGGCTGAGCCCCTGTCTGGGGTGTTACAGGAATGTGGTTTTTGTTGATGGAGTGACAAAACTATCTTTTATATAGTTACATATAAATATATATATACTACTTATATAAATATATATGTCTATATTTTATAATGTGTATAATATATTTTAATATTGTAACTATAAAAGATAGTTTTGTCATTCCATTTTATATGTATAATATATACTAAAAATATACATTATAAAATATATATATCAAGTTATTGTGTTGCAGTGTGATGGGAAATGGCATTACAGTTATATGTAGTTTATATAGATAAAACTATCTTTTTATAAAGTATCCTCTGCAGAATTTTGGGATGGGGTTAAGGAGCAGGCTGAGCCCCTGTCTGGGTGTTTACGAGGATGTGGTTTTTGTTGATGGAGTGACAAACAACTAATCTTTTGTCTTTTTTAAAAAGGAAAATGAGTTTTAGAAGTTCTCTTTTTTAATTAGGTGAAAGAGACATTTTTAATAAGGACTTAGGGGACTTTAACTCTTCAAATTAAGGATAGCTAATTAGACAGAAGCCAAAAAGTTTTGCTTAAGCAATTTATTAGAAAAAGAAGAGAACAAAGAAAATTCATTGTTTTGTGGGGTGTTTTAGCAGGGGATGTCCCATCCTATGGGAACATTGGGGACATTTGGGGTGTCCCATCCCTGTGGGGACATTTGGGGTGTCCCATCCCTGTGTTCCTGGGGGGTTTCGGCTCTCCCTGGTGCCCCCTGGTTTGGGCAGCACAAGGAAGGGGCAGGGGGATGTTGGCATTTTCCCAACGTTGGCTTCCCAGCCAGGATAAAATCTGGGATTTTCACAAGGGATTTCAGCAATGCTGAAAAATCCAAGGAATTGTGAGGAAACAGATTTTTATGTCAAAACCTGTTTGTGTTTGTTGTCATTTCCTGCTGTGCTCCATGCCTGCTGGGAATTCCTTTGGGTTTGCATGAG
Organism: Sporophila hypoxantha; assembly: GCA_002167245.1. Classification (NCBI taxonomy): domain Eukaryota; kingdom Metazoa; phylum Chordata; class Aves; order Passeriformes; family Thraupidae; genus Sporophila; species Sporophila hypoxantha. The sequence continues at coordinate 250,344 of NDFG01000112.1, read as the reverse complement.
GAAGATCTGATGATGATGAGATGAGTGACAGGGGCTGTGGGACATTTTGGGGTGTCCCATCCCTGTGGGGACATTGGGGGACATTTGGGATCTCCCATCCCTGTGGGGACATTTGGGGTGTCCCCATCCCTGTGGGGGACATTTGGGATCTCCCATCCTGTGGGGACATTTGGGGTGTCCCATCCCTGTGGGGACATTTTGGGATGTCCCGATCCCTGTGGGGACATTTGGTGTCCCATCCCTGTGTTCCTGGGGGGTTTTCAGGCTCTTCCTGGTGCCCCCCTGGCTTGGGCAGCACAAGGAAAGGAGCAGGTGGATGTTGGCATTTCCCAACGTTGGCATTTCCCAGCCAGGAATAAAATCTGGGTATTTCAACAGGGATTTCAGCAATGCTGAAAAATCCCAAAGAAATTGTGAGGAAACAGATTTTTAGGGGCAAAACTGTTTTTGGTTTTGTGGTCATTTCCTGCTTGTCCTGCCCTGCTTGGGAGTTCCTTGGGTTTGGCATGAGGAAGATCTGATGATGATGATAGTAGTGACAGGGGCTGTTGGGGACATTTAGGGTGTCCCATCCCTGTGGGGCCATTTGGGTGTCCCATCCCTGTGGGGACATTTGGGTTCGCTATGTGTCCATCCCCTGTGGGGCCATTGGGACATTGGGGATGCCCCAATCCCTGTGCTTCCTGGGGGGTTTCAGGCTCTCCTGGTGCCCCCCTGGCTTGGGCAGCACAAGGAAAGGAGGCAGGGATGTTGGCATTTCCAACGTTGGCATTTCCCAGACAGGAATGAAATCTGGGATTTACACTCCTGCCAAGCTCAGCAGTGATGAAAAATCACAAGAAATTGGAGTGAGGAAACGGTTCTTTAGGGCAAAACCTGGTTTGGGATGGGTCATTTCCCTGCTGGAAAAAATCAGCCTCAGCCCCCCCTGAGTCCATGCCAGGGCTCCAGTTCCCCTTCCAGCCTGCCACTGGGAATGACTGGGAAGGGGGGGAGGGCTTTCGCCCATGCTCTGGGGCTGTGAGGCCCCAGGGGTGTTAATGAATTGATCCCTCCCAGGGGATTTGGAGCAGCCAGAGAGCAGGGAAGGGCCCTTGGCAGAGCTCAGGGAGGGGCCTGGCCCTTTGTGTCCCTTATCAAGGGAGTGGGAGCTGTGGCTGGGCTCGTGACACTGTCCCTTGTGTCCCCCTTGTGTCCTCCCTTTGTCCCCCTTGTGTCCCGCCCTTTGTCCCCCGTGTCCCCCTTTGTCCCCCCTGTCCCCTGCCCTTGGGGAGGGTCCCTGCTTCCCCCTGGGGCTCCATGGGTGTCACCTTTGGCTCTGGGGACAGCCCAGACTGGGCCCTAACTGGGCCCATCAATCCCAGCGTTGGGCTGGGCTCAGGATCAGGCTGGGTTTAGGGTGAGATGAGGGAAAAGTTTTAATTTTGTAAAAAATAGTTTTACAGCCCTGCAGAGGATGAGATCAGGGCATGGTTTGGTTTTACAGCCCTGCAGAGTTTGGGGTGGGTTTAGGAGCAGGCTGAGCCCCTGGCTGGGCTGTCACAGCAATATGCCTCTTGTTGACACAGTGACCAAACTGTTCTTTGTCTCCTGAAAAAAGCCCAGAAGTTTCTTTCCTCAATTAGCAAAGGAGACACCTCATAGGACCTGAGGGATTTCACCTCAAACTTCAGGAGAGCCAGTTGGACAGGAGCCAGAGTCCCACCTGAGCAATTCACTAGAAAAAGAAGAGAACAAAGGAACTGATTGCTTTTGTGGGGTGTTTTACCAGGAGCAAGGACCTTGGGTTTTCTCTATAAACAGTTTTGTTATTCTGCCTTTTATTAAAACTTTTCTGTTTCCAACACCACCACTGCTATTTTCTGCCTTCTGAGGTAGCTGAGCTCTCTTGGGTGTGAAATCTCCAAGAGCTTATGAGACCTGGCTCAAAGAGACCCTTACATCAGTCGAGTTTGGTTTTTTCCCCTCTTGCACCTAATTCAGTTTTTCTCTCTAAAGAGTTTTTTTATTTTGCCTTTTCTTAAAACTATTCTGTTTCCAACACCACCACAGAAGCCATCCTGCTGATTTTATACCATCTGAGGTGGCTGAGCTATCTTGGGTGTGATATAAATCTCCAAAAGCTTACAAGACCTGGCTCGAGGAGACCCTTATAGCAGTGGAGTTCATTTTTTTCCCCTCTTGCACCAAACTCAGTTTTTCTCTGTAAAGAGTTTTGTTATTTTGCCTTTTATTTAAAATTTCCTGTTTCCAACACCACCACTGCTGATTTTATCCATCTGAAGTAGCTGAGCTATCTCAAATGTGAAATAAATCTCCAAGTGCTTATGGAGACCTGGCTTGAAGAGACCCTTATATCAGTGGAGATTGGTTTTTTTCCCTCTTGCACGTGGCTCAGGTTTTCTCTATAAAGAGCTTTGTTCTTTTGCCTTTTATTTAAAATTTTTTTTTCCAACACCACGACTGCTGATTTTATCCATCTGAAGTAGCTGAGCTATCTCAAATGTGATATGAAACTCCAAGTGCTTATGGAGACCTGGCTTGAGGAGACCCTTACATCAGTGGAGTTTGGTTTTTTTCCCTCTTGCACGTGGCTCAGTTTTTTCTATAAGGAGCTTTGTTATTTTGCTTTTCATTTAAAATTTCCTGTTTCCAACACCACCACTGCCGATTTTATCCATCTGAAGTAGGTGAGCTATCTCAAATGTGATATGAAACTCCAAGTGCTTGTGGAGACCTGGCTCAGGGCGACCCCTGTTGGGTGTCAATGAGGGAATTAATTAATTATTGGTTAATTTGTGTCGCTCCTGCAGCACTCCTGCTTCAGCTTCCGCAAGCTGTGGGCGTTCACGGGGCCGGGGTTCCTGATGAGCATCGCCTACCTGGACCCCGGGAACATCGAGTCTGACCTGCAGTCAGGGGCTGTGGCTGGCTTCAAGGTGGGCAGGGACCCCAGAATGTCACCAACAARGTCACACGGGGGGCTGGGACCCCAYAATGTCACCAACAATGTKACACGGGGGGCWGGGACCCCAGAATGTCACCAACAATGTCACACGGGGGGCTGGGAGCACCCGGAGAGTGTGGGGTGCCATCCCTGGGGCTGGGGGGACATTGGGGAATGGCCCATTGGGGATGTCCCATCCCTGTGGGGACATTGGGGATGTCCCATCCCTGTGACTGGGGAACATTTGGGATGTCCCATTTGGGATGTCCCATTGGGGATGTCCCATTGGGGATGTCCCATCCCTGGGGGGACATTGGGGATGTCCCATTTGGGAATGTCCCATCCCTGTGGCTGTTGGGAGATTGGGGATGTTCCATTTGGGATGTCCTATCCCCGTGGGGACATTGAGGATGTCCCATCCCTGTGCTCTGGAAAGGGCTGTGGGGAAAATGTCCCATCCCTGGGGTTATGGGGACATTGGGGATGTCCCATTTGGGAATGTCCCATCCCTGTGGCTGTGGGGACATTTGGGATGCCATGCCTGTGGGGACATTGGGGATCTCCTATCCCTGTGGTTGTGAGAACATTTAGGATCTTCCATTTGGGATCTCCCATTGGGGCTCTGCCATCCCTGTGGCTGTGGGGACATTTGGGATGTCCTATCCCTTTGGGGACATTTGGGATCTCCCATCCCTGTGGTTGTGAGGACATTTAGGATCTCCCGTTTGGGATCTCCCGTTTGGGATCTCCCATCTCTATGGCTGTGGGGACATTTAGGATCTCCCATTTGGGATCTCCCATTTGGGATCTCCCATCCATGTAGTTGTGGGAACACTGGGGATGTCTCATCCCTGTGTCTGGGGACATTGGGATGTCCCATTTGGGATGTCCCATCCCTGTGGGGACAGTGGGGCTGTCCCAGAGAGGAGGGGGAGCAGGATCCTGGCTTTGTGTCCCTTTGCATCCGCCCCACGCCAGCTCTGAGGTCAGAACTCCTCAAAWTCCTCAATATTGGGGGTTTTGAACAGCCCAGCACGGTGGGGTTTGGGGGCACCTGGGGCTGCCCGTGTCCCCTCACCCACTGATTGTGTCCCCCTGTGTCCCCCCACCCACTGATGTCCCCGTGTGTGTCCCCCGTGTGTCCCCCTGTGTCCCCTCACCCACTGATTGTGTCCCCCCACCCACTGATGCCCCCTGTGTCCTTGTGTGTGTCCCCCCACCCACTGATGTCCTCTGTGTCCCTGTATGTCCCCCTGTGTCCCCCCACCCACTGATGTCCCCGTGTGTGTCCCCAGCTGCTGTGGGTGCTGCTGCTGGCCACCATCATCGGGCTGCTGCTGCAGCGGCTGGCGGCGAGGCTGGGCGTGGTCACAGGGCTGCACCTGGCCGAGGTGTGCCACCGCCAGTACCGCAAGGTGGGTGCCAGGGGCACGGGGGACACTCCCCTGGGTGCTCACAGGGGGCTGGGGGGTGTGGGGTGGGTGGGTGACACTGCCCCAGGTGCTCACAGGGGGCTGGCCTGGGTGGGTGACACGGCCCCTGATCCTCGGGGTGGGTGGGTGACACTGCCCCAGGTCTTTAGGGGGGTGAGTGACACTGCCCCCAAGGTGCTTAGGGTAGGTGGGTGACACCCCCCAGGGTCCTCATGGCGGGGGGTGACACTCCCCCAGGTGCTCAGGGGGCGTGGGTGACACCCCTCCAAGTCCTTGATGGGGCTGGCCTGGGTGGGTGACACTGCCCAGGGTCCTCATGGGGGTGGGTGACACTGCCCCAAATCTTTAGGGGACTGGGGTGGGTGGGTGACACTGCCCCACGTCCTCAGGAGGGGTGGGTGACACTGCCCCATGTGCTCAGGGGTGCCACGGGGGGCTGGGAACGGTCCTGGGGGATTGGGGAAGATGGGGGGGGGTGGGGACAGAAGGCAGGTGACCCCCCAGTGTCCCTGGGGGTACCGGGGGACCCCTGAGCTCCTGGCTGCTCCTGGGGGGTTTCAGGCTCTGCTGGTGCCCCCTGGCTTGGGCAGCACAAGGAGGGAGCAGGGGGATGTTGGCATTTCCCAATGTTGGCATTTCCCAGCCAGGAGTAAAATCTGGGATTTCAGCTCCTGCCAGCTCAGGAATGGTGAAAAATCCCAAGGAATTGTGAGGAAACGGTTCTTTAGGGCAAAACCTGGTTTGGGTTTGGGTCATTTCCTGCTTGTTCCCTGCCCTGCTTGGGAGTTCCTTGGGTTTGCATGAGGAAGATCTGATGATGATGATGAGTGACAGGGGTGTGGGGACATTGGGGACGTCCCATCCCTGTGGAGACATTTGTGATGCCATCCCTGTCTCTTTGGGGACATTGGGGATGTCCCATCCCTGTGGCTGTGGGGACATTTGGGGTCTCCCATCGTTGTGGCTGTGGGAACATTTGTGATGTCCCATCCCTGTGGGGACATTTGTGATGTCCCATCCCTGTCTCTTTGGGGACACTGGGGATGTCCCATCCCTGTCTGGGGACATTAGGATGCCATCCCTGTGCTTGTGGGGACATTTGGGATCTCCCAGATCTCCCATCCCTGTGTCTGGGGACATTTGGGGATGTCCCATTTGGGGTGACCCATCCCTGTGGTTGTGGGGACATTGGGGATGCCATTCCTGTCTCTTTGGGGACATTTGGGATGCCATCCCTGTCTCTTTGGGGACATTGGTGTCCCACCCCTGTGCCCTTGGGTGTCCCCACCCTGGCAGGTGTCCCTGCC
>NDFG01000112.1:227475-244632 GCA_002167245.1 Sporophila hypoxantha | reverse complement strand
GGGGAAAAAACGGGGGAAACCCGGTGGCGGAAAAAAAAGGGAGAAACTGTGGAAATTGCAGGGAAAAAGAGGTGAGAAAATGGGAAAAATGGGGGGAAAATGGGGGAAAACCAGGAAAAAAAAAAGAAACAAGAAACAACAGGAAAATGCAGGGAAAAATAGGGGGGGAATGGGGGAAAACGGGAAAACGACGAAAAAAACAGTGAAAAAAACAGGGAAAACACAGGGGAAAAGAAAGAGGGAAAAAAGAGGAAAAAAACTAGAAAAAAGCAGGGCAAACCAGAGACAAACATCATTCCGTGGTGACCCGCGTGCAGGAACGGGTCACTGCCCTGCCCTGGGTTGGAACCCGGGCTTCTCTGGAGGTGAACCCCAGCTCCTGTGGCAATGCCAGGGCACCGGCCAGCCCAGCTCCTGTGCAATGCCAGGGCACCGGGCCAGCCCAGCTCCTGGGCTGGCAATGCCAGGAGGCATCCAGGCCAGCCAAGCCCCTGTGGAATGCCAGGGCACCCGGGCCAGCCCAGCTTCCTGGCATGCAGGGCACCGGGCCAGCCCGGCTCCTGTGAAATGCCAGGGTTGGATCGAGGGCCAAGCCCAGCTTCCTGTGGCGAATCGCCAGGTTGGATCGAGGGCCAGGCCCAGCTCCTGTGCAATGCCAGGGCACCGGGCCAGCCCAGCTCCTGTGGCAAGCAGGGTTGGATGCCCAGGTTCCAGCCCCTCTGTGCAATGCCAGGTTGATCCAGGGCCAACCCAGCTCCTGTGGCAATGCCAGGGTTGGATCCAGGGCCAGCCCGCTCCTGTGGCAATGCCAGGGAGAATCCAGGGGCCAAGCCCAGCCCCTGTGGCAATGCCAGCACCCGGGCCAGCCCAGCTCCTTGTGGCAATGCCAGGTTGGATCCAGGGCCAGCCCGGCTCCTGTGGCATGCCAAAGGGTTGGATCCAGGGCCAGCCCGGCTCTGTGGCAAGGCCAGGAGGATCCAGGGCCAGCCCAGGCTCCTGTGCAATGCCAGGGTTTGGATCCAGGCCGAGCACAGCTCCTGTGGCAATGCCAGGGGTTTGGATCCAGGGCCAGCCCGGCTCCTGTGGCAATGCCAGGGAGGATCGCAGGCCAGTCCAGCTCCCTGTTGCAATGCCCAGGGTTGGATCCAGGGCCAGCCCAGCTCCTGCTGGCCAATGCCAGGGGATCAGGGCCAGGCCCAGCTCCTGTGGCAATCCAGGGAGGATCCAGGGCCAGCCCAGCTCCTGATGCAATTGCCAGGGAGAGAATCCAGGGCTCCCAGGGCTTGCTGGGCGGACACCCAGCTTCCTGTTGCAATGCCAGGGGAGGATCCCAGGGCAGCCCAGCCCCTGCCCAAGCTGGGAGGAGGAGATGTGGAGCTGCACTGGGGGAAAACCGGGAGGTCGGAGCGTGGGGGGTGACGAGACAATTCAGGGCAGGGCAGGGACACCTGCCAGAGGTGGGAACACCAAGGGCACAGGGGATGGGCACCAATGTCCCAAAGAGACAGGGATGGCATTCCAAATGGTTCCCCAGACAGGATCCCAAATGGGACATCCCCAAAAGACAACAGGATGGGACACCCAAATGTCCCCAATACAGGGATGGAATCTGGGAGATCCCAAAATGCCCCCACAACCACAGGGATGATTTTCCCATGTCCCCATTGGATGGGATGGGACAATCCCCAGTGTCCCAAAGGACAAGGGATGGGACATCCACAAATGTCCCCACAGGGATGGGAGACCCAAATGTTCCCACAGCCACAGGGATGGACATACCCCAAATGTCCCCAAAGAGACAGGGATGGCATCCCAAATGTCTCCACGGGATGAGGACATCCCCAATGTCCCGCCACAGCCCTGTCACTCATCATCATTCATCAGATCATTCTCATACAAACCCAAGAACTCCGCAAGCAAGGCAGAGGAAACAAGCAGGAAATGACCCAAACCATAAACCAGGTTTTTGGCCCTAAAATCTGTTTCCTTCACAATTCTTAGGGTCTTTTTCACCATTTCCTGAGCTGCAGAGCTGAAATCCAGATTTTATTAGTGACTGGGAAATGCAACGGTTTTGAAATGCCAACATCCCTGCTCCCTCCTTGTTGGCTGCCCCAAGCCAGGGGGCACAGCAGAGCCTGAAACCCCCAGGAGCACCAGGAGCGTCAGGGCGTACCCTTGCACCCAGCGGACACTGGGGCGTTCACTGCCTTCTGTCCACCCCCCCCCCATCTTTCTCCAATCCCAGGACTGTCCCCAGGCCCCCCGTGCACCCCTGAGCACATGGGCAATGTCACACCCTCCTTTGAGCGACGTGGGCAGTGTCACCACCACCCAGTCCCCCCAAGGACTTGGGCAGTGTCACCGACCCCAATGAGGACCTGGAAGTGTCACCACCCAGGCCAGCCCCATCCAAGGACTTGGAAGGGTGTCACCCATGCCCCCTGAGCACCTGGAGCAGTGTTCACCCACCCCCATAGACCCTGGGGGTGTCACCCAGCCTACCCTAAGCACCTTGGGGGCAGTGTCAACTTCACCCCTAAAGAGACCTGGGCAGTGTCACCCCATCCCAGCCCCTCAAGGACTTGGCAGGGGTGACACCCACCCCCCGGAGCACCTTGGGCAGTGTCACCCACCCAGGTCAGCCCCCCTGAGCACTGGGGTGTGTCACTCACCCCCCTGAGGACCCTGGGCGAGTGTCACCCTCCTTTTCCTGAGGACCCGGGGCAGTGTCACCCATCCACCCCAGCCCCCTAATAGATCTGGGGGAGTATCAGCCACCCATCTGAGCACCTGGCAGTTGTCACCCCACCCAGTCTGAGATTCAGGGCAGTGTCACCCACCACCAGCCCCTCAAGGACCTGGGGTAGTGTCACCCACCCACCCGCCCCCTTCATAGGACACTGAGGGAGTGTCACCCACCCCCCTGCAGGACCTTGGGGTTAGTGTCACCCCATCCCAGCCCCCTAAATACTGGGCGAGTGGTCACCATCTGACCATCCCCCCCTGAGCACCTGGGCAGTGTTCAGAACCCCCATCCCAGCCCCTGCCAAAGACCTGGGCAGTGTCACCCACCCTCCGAGGAGCAGGGGCAGTGCTACCCACCCAGCCAGCCCCTGTGAGCACCTGGGCAGTGTCACCCACCCACCCCAGCCCCCCCAGCCCCCTGTGAGCACCCAGGGGGATGTCCCCCCGTGCCCCTTGGCACCAACCTTGCGGTACTGGCGTGGGCACACCTCGGCCAGGTGAGCCCTGTGACCACGCCAGCCTACGCCGCCAGCCGCTGCAGCAGCAGCCCGATGATGGTGGCCAGCAGCAGCACCCACAGCAGCTTGGGACACACACGGGGACATCAGTGGGTGGGGGACACGGGGGACACAATCAAGAGGGTGAGGGACAGGGCAGCCCAGGGCCCCCAAACCCACGCTGCTGGCTGCTGCCAAAACCCGCCAATATTGCAGGATTTTGAGCGAGTTCTGACCTCAGAGCTGCGCGTGGGGCGGCATGCAAAGCAGGACACAAAGGCCAGGATCCTGCTCCTCCTCCTCTCTGGGACAGCCCCGCTGCCCCCACAGGGATGGGACATCCAAGGGGGACATCCCCCATGGACATCCCAAATGGGGAATCCCCAATGTTCCCCAGACACAGGGCATGAGACATCCCCAGTGTTCCCACAAACTACATGGATGGGAGATCCCAATGGGAGATCCCAAATGGGAGATCCTAAAATGTCCTCACAGGCCATAGGGATGGGAGATCCCAAACTGTCCCCAAAGGGATAGGAACATCCCCAAATGACTCCCACCAGCCACGCGGATGGAGAGCCCAATGGAGATCCTAAATGTCCCCACAGCCCTTCCCAGTGCACATGGACATCCCAAATGGGAGATCCCCAATGTCCCCACAGGGAGGGGACACCCCCAGTGTCCTCACCAGCCTTTCCAGTGCAGCAGGGATGTGGACATCCTAAATGTGAGATCTCCAATGTCCCCACAGGGATGGGACATCCCAAATGGGACATCCAATGGGAATTCCCCAATGTCCCACAGCCAGAGGATGACATCCAAATGGGACATCCCAGTGTCCCCATAACCCCAGGATGGGACATTTTTCCCACAACCCTTCAGAGCACAGGGATGGGACCATTCCCAATGTCCCCACAGACACAGGGATGGGGACATCCCAAATGTGAGGTCCAAATGCCCCCAAGCCACATTCCCAATGTTCCCACAGGGACAGGACATCCCAGTGTCCCACAGCCCTTCCCATGCAAAAAAGATGGGACATCCCCAATGTCCCCCAGCCACAGGATGGGACATTCCCAATGGAATCCCAATGTCCCCATAACCCAGGATGGACATTTTCCCACAACCCTTTCAGAGCACAGGATGGGACATCACCAATGTCCCACAGAGATGAGGACATCCCAAATGTCCCATCTCTGTGGGGACATGGTGTTGTCCCATCCCTGTGCTCTGGAAAGGGTTGTGGGAAAATTGTCCCATTCCCTGGGTTGATGGGACATTGTGGATGGTTCCATTTGGGAATGTCCATCCTGTGGCTGGGGACATTGGGGAAGTCCCATCCTTTTGCACTGGAGGGCTGTGGGGGGACACTGGGGATAGTCCTGTCCCTGTTGGGAACAATTGGGATGTGGCTGTGGGGCATTGGGAACTACATTTGGGATGTCCATCCCTGCTTGGCTGTGGGGACATTGGGGATTGTCCCCATCCCTGTGCTCTGGAAAGGGTTCGTGGGAAAATGTCCCATCCCTGGGGTTTATGGGACACTGGGGATGTCCCATTTTGGGGAATGTCCCATCCCTCTGGCTTGACAGTGGGACATTGGGAGATGTTCCCATTGCATTGTCCCATTTGGATGTCCCATCCCTGTGCGGCGACATTTGAGATCTCACATTTGGGATTTTGGTTTTTTGTTTTTTTTTTTTTTTTTTTTCCCCCCCCCCATTCCCCCCCCCCCTTGCTGCACTGGGAAAGACTGGGAGGACACTGGGGGTGTCCCATCCCTGTGGGACATTGGGGATCGCCCATATTGGAGCTGTCATGTGCACTGGGAAGGGCTGTTGGAGACATTTAGGATCTTCCATTGGGGCTCTCCCATCCCTGTGGCTGTGGGGACATTTGGGATGTCCTATCCCTGTTTGGGACATTTTGGGATTCTCCCATCCTACTGGCTGTGAGGAACATTTAGAGATCTCCATTTGGGATCTCCCATTGGGATCTCCCATCCATGATAGTTGTGGTAACACTGGGGATGTCTATCCCTGTGTCTGGGGAACATTGCGGATGTCCATTTGGGATGTCCCATTTGGGATGTCCCACTTGGATGTCCCATTCCTGTGGGGGCCAGCGGGGCGTCCCAGAGAGGAGGAGGAGCAGATCCTGGCTTTGTGTCCTTTGCATCGCCCCCACGCCAGCTTCTGAGTCAGGAACTCCTCAAAATCCTCAATTTGGGTTTTGAACAGCCCAGCACGGTGGGGTTTGGGGCCCTGGGGCTGCCCGTAGATCAACCTCACCCTCTGAATTGTGTCCCCCTGGTGTCCCCCCCCCACTGATGTCCCGGTGTGTGTCCCCAGCTGCTGTGGGTGCTGCTGTGGCCACCATCATCGGGCTGCTGCTGCAGCGGACTGGCGGCGAGGCTGGCTGGTCAAGGGCTGCACCTGGCCGAGGTGGTTGCCACCGCCAGGTACGCAAGTGGCGTGCCAGGGGCACGGGGACACTCCCCTGGGTGCTCACAGGACCGGGGCTGGGGGAGCTGGGCGGTGGCTTGGGTGACACTGCACCCAGGTCGCTCACAGGGGCTGGCCTGGTGGGTGACAACTTGCCCCTGCTCCTCGGAAGGGTGGGTGAACTGCCCCAGGTCTTTACGCAGGGCTGGGATGGGTTCTGACACTGCCCCAGGTTTGCTCAGGGGGATGGTAGATGAGTGACACTCCCCCAGGTCTTTAGGGGCTGGATGGGTTGGTGACACTACCCAGGTGTCCTCAGGGGGTGGTGGACAACTCCCTCAGGTCCTTGAGGGGGCTGGGGTGGGTGGGTGTGACACATACCCAAGTCCTTTGAGGGGGCTGGGTGGGTGGGTGACACTAGCCTGAATCCTCAGGGACTGGAGTGGGTGACACTGCCCAGGTGCTTCAGGATGGGTGGCTGATACGTCCCCAGATCTTTAGGGGCTGGGGTGGATGGGTGACACTGCCCGGGTCCTCAGGAAAGGAGGGTACACTCCCCCAGGGTCCTCAGGGGTGTGAGTGACACACCCCAGTGCTCAGGGGGGGCTGACCTGCGGTGGGGACACTGCCCCCAAGGTGCTCAGGGGGGGTGGGTGTCACCCCTCCAAGTCCTTGAGGGCTGGATGGGGCGTGACACTGCCCCAGGTCTTTAGGGGGGTGAGTGACATGCCCCCAAGGTGCTTTAGGGTAGGTGGGTGACACCCCCCAGGGCCTCATGGGGAGTGGGTGACACTGCTCCAGCGTGCTCAGAGGCATGGTACACCCCTCCAAGTCCTTGATAGGGGCTGGGCCTGGGTGGGTTGGTGACACTGCCAGGGCTCCTCATGGGTCGGTGACACTGCCCCAAGTCCTTGGGGGGATGGGGTGGCGTGGGTGACACTGACCCACGTCTCATCGAGGGGTGTGCATTGCCCATGTGCTCAGGGGTGCCACGGGCGGGCTGGACAGTCCTGGGGGATGAGAAGATTGGGGGGGTTGGGCGACAGAAGGCAGGTGACCCCCAGTGTCCCTGGGGGTGCAGGGGACCCCCTGAGCTCTGGCTGCTCCTGGGGGTTTCAGGCTCTGCTGGTGCCCCCCTGGCTGGGCAGCACAAAGGAGGAGCAGGGGAATGTTGGCATTTCCCAACGTTGGCATTTCAGTCACTAATAAAATCTGGGGATTTCGCTCCTGCCAGCTCAAGGAATGGTGGAAAAAAACCCGAAGGAATTGTGAGGAAACAGATTTAGGTGCAAAACCTGGTTATAGGTTTGCGGTCATTTCCTGCTTGATTCCCTGCCCTGCTTGGAGTTACCTTGGGTTTGTATGAGGAAGATCTGAATGATTGATGATGAGTGACAGGGCTGTGGGGAACATGGGGATGTCCCATCCCTCGTGAGACATTTTGGGATGCCATCCCTGTCTCGTTGGGGACATTTGGGGATGTCCATCCCTGTGGCTGTGGGGACATTTGGGGTCTCCCATCCCTTTGGGACATTTGTTGATGTCCATCCTTGTCTCTTGGGAACACTGGGGTATGTCCCATCCCCATCCCAATGGGGACATTGGGATGCCATCCCTGTGGCTTGTGGGGGCAATTTGGGATCTCCCAGATCTCCACCAGTCCTGTATCTGGGGACATTTAGGGTGTCCCATTCCTTGTATTGCTTTTGGGATGTCCCATTATGGGAATCCCTGTCTGGGACATTTGGATCGCCATCCCTGTCTCTTTGGGACATTGGTGTCCATCTGTGGCCCTTGGGTGTTCCCACCCTGGCAGGTGTTCCCTGCCCTGCCCTGGAATGTCTCCCCACGCTCACTCCCCGTTTCCCACAGCTGCAGCTCCCACACTCCCTCTCCCAGCTGGCAGGGGCTTGGGCTGGGCCCTGAGATCCTCCCTAGCATGCCACAGGCAGCTGGGGTGTCACCCAGCAGGCCCTGGGAAAGCCCTGGATCCTCCCTGGCATTGCCACAGGAGCTGGGGCTGGCCTGGATCCTCCCATGGCATTGCCACAGGAGCTGGGGCGTTGGGCCCTGGATCTCCCTGGCATTGCCACAGGAGCTGGGCTGGCCCTGGATCCAAACCCTGGGCATTGCCACAGGAGCTGGGCTGGCCCTGGATCCTCCTGCATTGCCACAGGAGCCGGGCTGCCCTGGATCCAACCCTGGCATTGCCACAGGAGCTGGGCTGGCCCTGGATCCAACCCTGGGCATTGCCAACAAGGAGCTGGGCTGGCCCTGGATCCTCCCTGCAATTGCACAGGAGCCGGGCTGGCCCTGGAGCAACCCTGGCATTGCCACAGGAGCCGGGCTGGCCCGGATCCAACCCGTGGGCATTGGCCACAGGAGGCTGGGCTGGCCCGGGTGCCCTGGCATTGCCACAGAGGGCTGCGGCTGGATGGCCCTGGATTCTCCCTGTTGCCACAGGAGGCTGGGCTGGGTGTGGCCCTGGAATCCAACCCTGGCATTGCCACAGGAGCTGGGCTGGCCCTGGATCAACCCTGGCAATGCCACAGGAGCCGGGCTGGCCTGAGATCCAACCTGCATTGCCACAGGAGCTGGGCTGGCCCGGGTGCCCTGCATTGCCACAGGAGCTGGGGCTGGCCCATCGATCCAACCCTGGCATTGCACAGAGCTGGGCTGGCCCTCGAATCCAACCCTGCATTGCCACAGGAGCGGGCTGGCCCGGCGTGCCCCGTGGCATTGCCACAGGAGCTGGGCTGGCCGGGTGCCCTGGCATGGCCACAGGGACTGGGCTGGCTGGATGCCTCCTGGCATTATGCCACAGAGCTGGCTGACCCGGCGTGCCCTGGCATTGCCACAGGAGCTGGAGCTGGCCGGGTGCCCCTCGCATTTGCCACAGGAGCTGGGGTTTCACTCCAGAGCAGCCCTGGTGCTTCCCCACCCCAGGGCAGGGCGTGACCCCGTTTCCGTGCACGCGGGTCACCACGGGATGATGTTTGTCTCTGGTCTTGTTCCCTGCTTTTTTCTAAGGTTTTGTCTCTTTTATCCCCTTCTTTCTTTTCCCCTGTGTTTTCCCCTGTTTTTTCCCTGGTTCTTTTTCCTCGTTTTCACGTTTTCCCCCATATTCCCCCCCTATTTATCACCTGCTTTTCCTGTTTTTTTTCTTGTTTCTTTTTTTTTTTTCCCTGGTTTTCCGCCCATTTTTCCCCCCATTTTTCCCCCATTTTCTCACCTCTTTTTCCCTGCAATTTCCACAGTTTTCTCCCTTTTTCTTTTTCCCCCGGGTTTTCCCCGTTTTTTCCCCATTGGTTTCCCCTTTTCTCGGTGTTTGTTCTTCCATTATTTCTCCTTTTTCCCCTTTTTTTTCCTCCACTTTTTCCTATTTCCCCCCATTTTTCCCCATTTCCATGTCCCTGTTTGTGTCCCCCCAGCATGCCTGGATCATCCTGTGTAGGCGGAGTGGTGGAGCTGGCCACGCCATCGCTGTTTCCCTGTTTTTTTCCATTTTTCCCGATTTTTCCCATTTTTTCCATTTTTTCCTTTTTTCCCCATTTCTCCCATTTATCCCCATTTTCCCATCCCTGTGTTTTTTATCCCCCCAGGTGCCCCGGATCAACCTTGTGGCTGTGGTTGAGCTGGCCATCATTGGCTTTTTCACCTGTTTTTTCCATTTTTCCATTTTTTCCTTTTTCCCATTTTCCCCTGTTTTTCCCTATTTTTCCCATCCCTGGTTTTTTATCCCCCAGAGTGCCCCGGATCATCCTGTGGCTGATGGTGGAGCGGCCATCATTGCTTTTTTTCCCTTTTTTTCCCCCTTTTTTCCCCTTTTTTTTCCCTTTTTTCCCCATTTTTTTCCTATTTTCCCCTGTATTTTCCCCATTTCCATGTCCCTGTTTTTTATCCCCTCAGGTGATGCCCCGGATCATCCTGTGCGCCTGATGGTGGAGCTGGCCATCATTGGCTTTTTCCCTAGTTTTTTACATTTTCCCATTTTTTCCTTTTTCCCATTTTTTCCTTTTTTCCCCATTTTCCCCTGTTTTTCCCCATTTTCCCTCCGCTTTTTTTGTCCCCCAGGGTTGCCCCGGATCATCCTGTGGCTGATGGTGAGAAGCTGAGCCATCATTGGCTTTTTCCCTGTTTTTTCCATTTTCCATTTTTTCCTTTTTTCCCCCATTTTCCCCTGTTTTTCCCCATTTTCGCCATCCCTGTTTTCATCCCCCAGGTTGCCCACGGATCATCCTGTGGCTATGGTGGAGGCTTCCATCATTCGGCTCGCGACATGCAGGAGGTGATCGGCTCTGCCATCGCATCAACCTGCTTTTTTTTTTTTTTTTTTTTTCTTCGGAGGTGGGGGGGGGGCAAAAAGGGTTTTGGCGGTCAGGCAGCGGGCAACGGGTTGAGGGCAGTGAGGGTGGAGGGGGGCAATGGGTGAGGAGCGGGCAATAGGTGAGGAGGGGGCAGGTGAGGGTGGGAGGGGGCAAATAGGTGAGGGTTGGGGGGCAGTGGGTGAGGGAGGGAGCAGATGAGGGTGGGAAGGGGCAGGGATGGGAGGGGCAATGGTGAGGGAGGGGGGACGAGGGTGGGGGGGGGCAACAGGCGGGGGAGGGGGCAAATGAGTGTGTGGAAGGCGGCAATGACTGAGGTATAGGGGGCAGTTGATGAGGGGAGGGGGCGCACTGACTGAGGGAGGGCACTGAGTAGTGGGAGGGGCAAAATGGAGGTGAGGGAGGGCAATGGAGTGAGGGTGGGGGCACCTGAATAAATGTGTGGGGAGGGGCATGGAGTGAAGGCGAGGTGGGCATAATGGGTGAGGGGGCATCTGGAGGTGGGAGGGGGGCAGTGAGTGAGTGAGGGGCAGTGGAGGATGGGAGGGGCAAATGGGGGAGGAGGGGGCAACAAGGGGTGGGAGGCAGGTGAAGGGTGGGAGGGGGGCAGATGAGTGCTGAGGAGCGGCAAACTGGTTACGAACACAAGTGCGTGAGGTGGGGGACAATGGGTGAGGTGTGGGGACAATGGGTGAGGAGGGCATATGAGTCGGGGAGGGGGCACGTGAGGGGGGGGAGGGGGCATGGCGCAGGTGAGCCGCCCCAAAAGCCCCCCATTTCCTGGAATTGCCCCAAACCAGCCCCAATGGGTTTGAGTCCCCCTTGGCTGAGCTTCCAAGTGGCTGCCTTCGTGGTTTCCACCTCTGCATTCTTTGATTTTGTTTTTTCGTTTTCTACCTGCTGACTGGGATTTGTTTTTACCTTTGTTTGTACCTTTGATTTCCTTTCTTTGTTTACTTTGATACTACCCCTGGATTTTGGGGATTTTTTAAATTTTAAAAACTTTTTTGGGGATTTGGTTTTACCTTTTTTGGGGGGTTTTTATTTTTTTTGGGGGGTTTTTTTTTTACCCCTTATACCTTTGATTTTCATTTGTTTCACCTTTGATTGTTAAATTTCGTTTACCTATTGTGGTTGTGGCCTTTGATTATTGATTTTGTTTTACCTTTGTTTGGTCTTTGATTTTGATTTCTTGGTTCCTTTTGAATAGTACCACATTTAATTTGATATCTTTTCGTCTTTGATTGTGTCTCTGAATATTGATTTTCTTGACCTTTGGATTATAGTTTGACTTGATTTCTTTTATCTTTTATTTTGATTTACTTTGTTTGTACCTTTGATTTAATTGTTTTACCTTTTTATCTTTGATTACTTTGTTTTATCTTTGATGTATTATCTTTGATTTCATTTGTTTTACCCTTTGTTGTGTTATTACTTTGATTCCCATTTGTTTGACCTTTTATCTTTTGATTCCATTTGTTTTTATTCTTTGATTTCACCCCTTTTGATTTCATTTTGCTTACCTGTGTTTATACCTGTTGATTTGCATTTATTTTACCTTTGATTGTGTTCTTGGTGTTTTTTTTAACCTTTTGATTTTATTTGTTTGACTTTTTGTCTCTGGATTCCATTTGTTTTACCTTTGATTGTATCTTTGATTTTCTTTTAACGTTTGGATTTTATTTGTTTTTACTTTTTTATCTTGATTCTCCATTTTTTTTTACCTTTGATTTTATCCTTTTTTTTTGATTTCTTTTACTTTGTTTGTTATTGTCTTTGATTTCATTTTGTATTTACCATTGTTACCTTTGATTTGATTGTTGACCTTTTCTATCTCTGAATTCCCATTTGTTTAACCTTTATTGATTATCTTTTGATATAATTTTGTTTACCTTTGGTTTATCACTGGATTTAATGTTTCTTTAACCTTTGATTGTATCTTTTGATTTCCTTTACCTTTGATTTTGATTTACCTTTTTTATTCTTTTGGATTTCATTTTGTTTTACTTTTTCATTTGATTTCTTCTTACCTTTGACTTAATTTTGTTTTACCTGTGATTGTGTTCCTTTGTATTTCCTTTGTTCTTACCACTGTTACCTTTGGATTCATTTGTTTTACCTTTTTTACCTTTAAATTTTTGCTGCAATGCTTTTAAAAACTTTGCTGCAAATGGTTCTTAAATTCTTTGGCTGCAATTGTTTCAGATTTGGTGCGAATGATTTTTAAATTTTGCTGCAGGTTGTTGTTTCAATTTGGTGCGATGATTTAAATTTGGTGCGATTTTTTTAAATTTGCTGCAATGTTTTAAATCTGGTGCAATGTCTTAAATTTTGCTGCAATGAAATTTAAATTTGGTGCACATATTTGTACAATCTGCTGTCAATGTTGCTTCAGTTTGCCTGCAAATGTTTTTAAATTTGCTGATATTTTTCGGGCCTGAATGAACAAGTAGGACTCAGTTAGTTTGGGCCAGCATCGGTGCCGAATTCCAGTTTCTGAAATGTTTTGTTTTCTTGGAGCAGAAGTGTTTTGATCTGGTTCTCTTCATCACTGACCTCATTCTCACACTCTTTTCTTTTCCTCCTTCGGGGAAAACATTTTGGGGGCAAAAGAATATGAGATCCCTACGACCTCATTAATCCCCAGGATCCTTTTTGTGTGGAAATTAAGCACAAATTCAGGTATTTAAATTGCAGACATCTTGGGCAAGATTCCCACAGGAATCCCTTCTGCCTGGGAAAGGGCTGGAGCGTTGACATCGGGCTCCCTGTAGGTCCCCAGGCCCTGAGCGAACCCCCAGCCCCAGCTTGCACCCCAAAAAGCCCTAAATGGAGAAGGGATTTGGGGCTTGGGTGGCTTCTGACTCCTGCTCGTCACCCCACAGGATCACCTCTGCTTGGGGGGGGGAGTGCTTACATCACCATCGCGCGACACCTTCGTTCTTCCTCTTCCTTCGACAAATACGGTGTAATTCTGTGGGGATGGATTTGAGATGGACCATGTGGGTGTTGGGGATGGGGTTTGGGCATTGGTGGGGTAAGTTCAGTTGGGGAGGTATTTGGGGTATTGGATTGGGATTGGGGGATGGGGTGTTGGGATTGATGGCCCGGGGTGAGGTTGGGATAGATTGGGATTGCGGGATGGGGTTTTGGGATCGGGTTGGATTTGGGTTGGTTGAGGGACAGTGGGATGGGTTTTGGATTGGTTGGGATGGATTTGGGTGTGGGATCGTTGGGGTTGGGATCTGGACTTGGGACTTTGGGATCGGGATTGTTCCGTATTGGATGACCTAGGGATTGGGATAAGGATAGGTATTTGGGATTGGGATTTGGGTGGTATGGGAGTTGCGTGTGGATTGGGATTGAATTGGGATGCAGTTGGGTTGGGATGGTTGGTTATTTGGGGGTGGGATAATTGGTGATGTTGGATTGGGATGGTTAAGATTGGGATTGGATTAGGATTGGGATGGGTTTGGTGATTGGGTAGGTTTGGATTTGGGATGGGTGTGGGATTAGGTGTTTTTGGTTTGGGATTGGGATTGGGTTTGGGCTCTTCTCAGCTTGGTGACAAAGGGACTTCTCCTCTTGCAGGCCTGAGAAGCTCGAGGCGTTTTGGCTCCTCATCACCATCATGGCCTGACCTTTGGATATGAGGTACCCCTCTCTGGAGCACCCCCAAAACTCCCTGTTTCCCTGTTCCTTGACCCCAAACTCCCTGTTTACCTGTGTCTGACCCCAAAAACTCCCTGTTTCCCTGTGTCTGACCCCAAAACTCCCATGTCCCCATACCTGTCCCAAACTCCTGTTCTGCTTTCACCTTGACCCAAAACTGCCTGTTTCCCTGTCCCTGACCCCAAACTGCCTGTTCTGTTTCCTGACCCCCAACTCCTCTGTGTTCTCCTGTGTCTGAACCCAAAACTCCCCATTTCCCTGTCGTCGCTGCCCAAAAACTCTGTTTCCTGACCCCAAAACTCCCTCTTTCCCTGACCCTGACCCAAAACTCCTTGATTTCCCTGTGTCTGACCCAAAATTCCCTTCGTTTCTCTGTCCTTGATCCCAAAACTCCCGTTCCCCATCCCTGACCCCAAAACTCATTGTTTCCCTGTGTCTACCCCAAAACTCCCTGTTCCCTGACCCCAAAACTCTGTTTTTTCTGCCCCTGACCCTCAAACTCCCCATTTCCCTGTCCCTGACCCCAAAACTCCCCGTTTCCCTGTTCCCTGACCCAAAAACTCCCCATTTCCCTGTCCCTGACCCCAACACACTCACTCTCTCCCTGTCCCTTCTGACCCCAAAACCCTGTTTCCCTGTGCCCAGTACATCACGGTGAAGCCCAACCAGGAGAAGCTGCTGCAGGGTTTGTTCATCCCCTACTGCCAGGACTGCGGCACGCCCCAGCTGGAGCAGGCCGTGGGCATCGTGGGCGCCGTCATCATGCCCCACAACATGTACCTGCACTCTGCCCTGGTCAAGGTGAGCGTGCCAGGGGCACCTGGGGGCAGGAGACACCCCCAGAGGGGCCTGGGCACACCTGGGCCTRGTGGGGTGATGGCTCGGTGTGAAAAGCCAGGTGTGTGCTGAGGGAGGCAGGAGCCTGCCCTGAAATGGAAAATGGAAACCCCCTCCCTCTGAGTTGTTGTGAATTTGAAATTAAGGGGCTCTCAGGCAAAAATGTGGGAGCAGGAATAACAGTTTGTCTTGGTTTGGAAAGCCAGGTGTCTGCTAGAGAAGGCAGGAGCCTCCCCTGAAATGGAAAATGGAAACCCCCTCCCTCCAAATTGTTATAAATCTGAAATTAAGGAGGTCTCAGGCAAAAACATGGGAGCAGGAATAACAGTTTGTCTTGGTTTTGCTTAAGCAATTTATTAGAAAAAGAAGAGAACAAAGAAATTCATTGTTTTTCTGGGGTGTTTTACCAGGGGCAAGGACCTTTTGCGCCTGGCTCAGTTTTTCTCTATAAAGAGCTTTGTTATTTTGCCTTTTATTAAAACTTTTTTGTTTCCAACACTGCCACAGAAGCTATCCTGCTGATTTGATGCCTTCTGAGGTAGCTGAGCTACCTTGGGTGTGAAATAGATCCCCAAGAGTTTATAAGACCTGGCTCAAAGAGACCCTTATAGCAGTGGAGTTCCTTTTTTTCCTCTTGCACATGGCTCAGGTTTTCTCTGTAAAGAGCTTTGTTATTTTGCCTTTTATGAAAACCTTTTTGTTTCCAGCACTGCCACAGAAGCCATCCTGCTGATTTTATGCCATCTGAGGTATCTGAGCTATCTTGGGTGTGAAATCTCCAGGAGCTTATGAGACCTGGCTCAAAGAGACCCTGATATCAGTGGAGTTTGGGTTTTCCCGTTCTTGCACCTAGCTCAGTTTTCTCTATAAAAAGCTTTGTTATTTTAGCTTTTATTAAAACCTTTTCTGTTTCCAGCACTGCCACAGAAGCCATCCTGCTGATTTTATGCCATCTAACATGGCTGAGCTCTCTTGGGTGTGAAATAAATCCCCAAGAGCTCGTGAGACCTGGCTCGAAGAGACCCTTACAGCAGTGGAGATTGGTTTTTTTCCCTCTTGCACGTGGCTCAGTTCTTCCTCTCTAAAGAGCTTTGTTATTTTGGCTTTTATGAAAGCTTTTCTGTTTCCAGCACTACCACAGAAGCCATCCTGCTGATTTTATGCCATCTGAGGTAGCTGAGCTCTCTTGGGTGTGAAATCTCCAGGAGCTTATGAGACCTGGTTGGAGGAGACCCTTACAGCAGTGGAGTTTGGGTTTTCCCCTCTTGCACGTGGCTCAGTTTTTCCTCTCTAAAGGGCTTTGTTATTTTGCCTTTTATGAAAACCTTTTTGTTTCCAACACCACCACAGAAGCCATCCTGCTGATTTTATGCCTTTTAATGTATCTGAGCTCTCTTGGGTGTGAAATAAATCTCCAGGAGCCTGTGAGACCTGGCTGGAGCAGAGCCAGGTGTCACTGTCCTGTCGCTGTCCCCAGTCCCGGCAGGTGAACCGTGCAGACAAGAGGGAGGTCAGGGAGGCCAACAAGTATTTCTTCATCGAGTCCTGCATCGCGCTCTTCGTCTCCTTCATCATCAACATCTTCGTGGTGACCGTCTTCGCCGAGGCCTTCTTCGACAAGACCAACGCCAACGTGGTGGGTGGCGCTGGGACGGACTGGGAGGGACTGAGACCGACTGGGAGGGACTGGGACAGACTGGGAGGGACTGGGAGCTGCAGTGGGACGGACTGGGACAGATTCAGATGGACTGGGAGGGACTGGGACGGTCTGGGATGGACTGGCATGGATTGGGATGGACTGGCATGGATTGGGATGGACTGGCATGGATTGGGAGGGACTGGGACAGACTGGGACAGACTGGGAAGGACTGGGAGGGACTGGGATGGACTGGGACAGACTGGCATGGACTGGGAGGGACTGGGACGGTCTGGGATGGACTGGCATGGATTGGGATGGACTGGCATGGATTGGGAGGGACTGGGACAGACTGGGAAGGACTGGGATGGACTGGGAAGGAAGGATTGGCATGGACTGGGACGGGCTGGGACGGTCTGGAATGGACTGGCATGGTCTGGGACGGACTGGCATGGATTGGGAGGGACTGGGATGGACTGGGAGCTGCAGTGGGACGGACTGGGATGGACTGGGACAGATTGGCATGGACTGGGAGGGACTGGGACAGACTGGGATGGACTGGGATGGATTGGCATGGACTGGGAGCTGCAGTGGGACGGACTGGGACAGACTGGCATGGACTTGGATGGATTGGCATGGACTGGGAGGGACTGGGATGGACTGGCAGGGACTGGGACAGATTGGCACGGACTGGGAGGGACTGGGACAGACTAGCATGGACTGGGATGGACTGGCATGGATTGGCATGGACTGGGAGGGACTGGGATGGACTGGGACAGACTGGGATGGATTGGGAAGGACTGGGATGGACTGGGATGGACTGGGAAGGACTGGCATGGATTGGGAAGGACTGGGAGGGACTGGGACAGACTGGCATGGATTGGCATGGACTGGCATAGACTGGGAGCTGCAGCAGGCATGGAGGGATGAGGGCAGTGCCRGTCCCTCTGGGCTGGGCACTGCCGAGGTCAAACCCCAATCCTGGGTTGGTTTTGGGC
>NDFG01000112.1:62969-86806 GCA_002167245.1 Sporophila hypoxantha | reverse complement strand
GTGCTGAAACTCAGCACAAGCGTGCCGAGGCTGGGAGGTGCCCCACTGCTGGCAGCATTCAAGGTCAGCTGCGCTGGGGCTTGAGCAACCTGGGTCTATTTGAAGATGTCTTGCAGTGCAGGGGGTTTGGATACAATGACCTTGACCGCTCCTCTTCTAACGCCATTCAGTCGTGGCATCCTACTTGGTTGTTCATTGTGAAAAGCACCCAGAACGGGATTCTGTGTGGGGGCCCATTTGGATGCCTGGAGTTTGGCGAGGGAGCAACCAGACAGGGACAGTTGTTTTGGCTGCAGCCCTTTGCCTGGTACCTGCAGATTCCTTGGCAGGCCTCGGCCTGTCAAATCCATCTGCAGGCAGCAGCCCAGAATTCACCACAGCCAGGGGTAGGTGGCTCGTGCAGATCTGGTACGCCGTGCTTAGGCCTTCAGGTTAAGTTGCCCTGAGTGAAGGCGCACAAGACTCTATGTGGATGCTTCCATATCCCCTCAGTGCTCAGCTAGAGCCATCTTGTAAGGTGCAGCTTGCAGTGGCTTTTCTTGCCTAGCAGATGGTTAGAGATTGAGCCTTTCTTCCAAAATAAAAAGGCCAGCGGCACTCCAGCTTTCCAAGGCGGCAACGGTCTTGCTGACGCTGATGTGAGCCCAGAGACTGTGTTTAGAAGTGATTTCTGGATTTATCCAGCTTGTGGGACGGATTTTTTGTCTATGGAGACAGGGACAGAAGGGCACGGATTTGACAGCATATTTGCACCTTATCCCTGTCGCTGGGCTTCCAAACATAGGAGGATCTCTTGGCATTTCTTATCCCACATGCAGGGACCAGATGTCCACTTTGGGACCGTAGTGGCCTTCTTTCTCACACCTCAGTGCCACTCCAGCAAGTTGTCCCCACCTCGACCTTCCGTTTACTCTGCTCAGGTGTGAGAGCAGGGACAGAGGCCAAATCGCTGAGGAGAAAAAAAACACTGCCTTCCAAGTAGGAACAAGGAAGAGACTTTCCCTCACGTCTACGGTCTCGCATTAGAGCTTTAATCTAGCTGGAAAGCAGCTGTGTCTCTATCCTCGGTGATGCAGCCAAAAACTGGAATTGTCCATTAGCAAAACCCACCCCTTCCCAGGGGGGTTGCTTTTCGCTCATTTACACTGAAGGTTTCCACGTGTAACCTCCCTCCTCTGGGAATGGACACACACAAGCCAAAGCTACTTCTTATACTTGTTGCTTCTTTAGACTTCCCAGCAGCTAACCGCTGCGTCCTGAGCAATGAAACCCACCCACTTGACGGATGCCATGGCCGGCCAGAGAGGGATGTTGTTGCTTCTTGATGTCTCCTGTGGATCACCTGGTGTGGAGCGATGAGGAAAGACCAGGCCTTGCAGGCCACTGAGAGAAGGAAACAAAACAGGGAGGCAAGAAGTTAGCCTGATCCGATATTTCCGATCTCCAACGCCGCAAAAGGACAATGAGTGGCGTTCCTGAAGATCACGGAAAGGATCTCAAAGGAGCAAGGAGTGGCTTAGGCAAGAGGAAAGAGGCTTTGCCCTGCTGGCAGCCCCGCTTGGGTCAGGAGCAAGGATCTTCTATAGGGCAAGGCATATTAGCATTTGGAGGGGGGAGACACTAGCAGTGTTGTTGCTTCAGACTTGTTTCCCCCTGCAAAGGGCAGTCGAATGATCCGGCTGCCTAGCAAAGGATGGCGCCTCTCATCCCCCCCCATTCTAAGCAGAGGACGAACAAGCGGTTGGACCCCAGACGAGGAAAAGTCCCTGCCTTGGGTACCAGGGCATCCCACTGTCCCAGGTGGGATGACCTCGGTGCGGCAAAGAGCTATCCGGCAAGTCCAAGAGAGGGGGCTGTAACAGAGTGCTTTTTCGACCTGCGCCTGAAATGCCCTTGGACGGTGGAAAAATGCTGAGCAGATGAAGTCATTTCAAGTGCTTTGTCCAGTTTTTCAGCAGCAAGCCACCCGTGGTGGGTGCCATGCCTCCGCTTGGAAGCGAGCCCGTTGCGAGATGCAGTCTCTTCTTTGAGGCGTTTGGCTGCTGGTTATAAACTACCACACAGCATCTATTGCGCTTACAGCAAAGAAGGCAATGCAGAAATGTTCTTGAGCAAGGCTTGGAGGGGCAAGGCGCGACAGGAATAAAAATGAAAAAGAGCACGGAATTTACCAAATAGTAGATAAGAGCAGACTATAGTAAGGGCAGGGACGCGTGGCAGGCACTTCGTCCAAGATGCTCTTTCTTCTCTGAAGCCAAAGAGCAGCAGAGCAGAAAGCTTGAACACAGATCGTCTCACTTAGCAGTCGCTTTTGAAGGCTGAGGCTGTCTCAAGCCCGTCCCAAGCGCCAAGCAGGATCCCTTACCTCCCGACAGACAGTTGCCATGTGTCCTCAGCCCTCCTTTTCTCACTGACCAGCTTGTGCTAAAGGCAGCTCCATCCATGTACTCCCATCAGCCAGCGACAGCCGACTAAGGTACTGCAGATGAAACAACGCTGTTAGAGCTGAAGGGTGCACAGCTAAAATTGCCGTATGAGGGAAAAGACTAACCTGAACCGCTGAGTTTTGCTTCCAGGTGACTGGCAAATGAAGACGGAATAAAACAAAGACACACTCCACAGGCTATCCGGAGCTTGCAGTCTGTGCCGTCTAACTGCACACCCACGCAAAGGAGACGGCTTAGGGGGCAAGCAGGGGAAAACGGCGTTTTGTGATAGCAGAGACAGATCTGGAAGCGGACACATCCAGCAGCTGCGTCTCATCATCTTCATATGCAAATTGCACCATTAACTCCAGCAGCAAGGAGACACAGTTTTCAACAGCTTTTGCACAGGTAGGCGGAGGTGCAGCACTGCCAAACACCCTTTGGGAAACCTTGCATAAGGGACAGTCACCAAAGGAAAAACAATTTCAAGCCGGCAAATAATGTGTCTCCTAGCCTAGTCTTTTGGCATGCAAGGCAATGGAAAATAGCGACAGCACACAAGGGAAATCATCTGTGTGATGCTTTTCTCAGCACTTCTGCCTCCGACAGTCAGAAAAAAAACAAACCCAGGCCCCAAAAGAGCAAAAGAACACTTAAACAGCAAGAACATAGAGGCTGCTGGCTTAGTAGAGAGCAGGTTCACTGAGAATAATCTTTAAAGCTATTTCTGCCAGGAACCCAGAAGAATGCAATCTCCTCCTCATGCCTCCTACAGCGAGTGGATTGATGTTTCATAGCAAGATCAGTTTTTCTGCCACGGAGCAAAGAGGCTTGAACCTTTGCCTTGCCAAGTATGAAACTGACCATCCGCATAAAAATACCAGAACTACTTACCTTTCTAAAGGTAGGACCAATATTGGTTTCTTGTTTTCCCTCATTGACAGGATTTCTTTCAATACTTCCCTCGCAAGCCCTGGTGCCGAGATCAATTTCCTTTACGGCAGCTACAATGACGTTGAAAGCCGTTAGGAACAGACGTTACAAGACCTCCTTCCTCCGTGCGCCACACGGGCCAGGATGCTTGTCACCTCGGTAAAAATGGACTCTAAACCATCAACCACAATGTGCTAACAGCACTCTCAGCCCTTGCAGACTCCTCAACTAGACCTCGTTTATCACTACTGTTTATCATTTACACACGTTTTGCAACCAAAGTGATTTTGTTCTGCTGAAAAGAATCTCAAACCTAGTTGAAAATATGTTAGCATTCTAAAGGTTTTGATCAGTGTTTCAGAAACTGCTGCATTCTTGGATGTGCCCCAATAGAATACACAAATACATTACCAGAGAAAATGCCTGTTGAAAAAGAACTCCAAGGCAAGCTCAAAGGAAAGTTACCATCCTAGCACATCCTAACTTCTTCAGATTGGATTTTGCATCTCTGAAGAACATTCCTAAACACGGCTTAGAGTGAATTATATGAGTGTGTCCAAAAAATGAATAATCTTTCTGTGGACCACTATAGATCGCACATCCAGTGATGAAGCAGGGCTTAGGGCTTTCCAGACTCCTTGTAGATATCCCTCCAAGCTGCAGTTGCCTGAGCACAGCACTGCAGGTGGATAAGGAGCTACCAGGAAGATGGAGTTGTATCTGCTGAGAGCCAGAAATGAGAATTCAGGACTCTGCAGTGTTTAATCCCAAAGGAGCAGTGGGACTCTCCAAGACACCAGCATGTCAGTTCAGTACAAATAGCATCTCTGTAATGAATGTCAGCAACAAAGGACCAAAACAAGGTGTGTTACTTAAGTCCCTCATCAGCTCTTCTCACACTGATATGTGTGCGAAGTTGTCTGCTGTATGTGTGTGGACCCAGGTTCCCTAGGACTGAAAGGCAAAGCTGCGCTCCACACAAGGTCTCTCCTTCTTTAGTCTTTTCAAAGTGTACCTTGTGATGGGAAACAATGGGAAATCCTATCGGTGTCTGAAGCTGGGCTTAAGAGGATTGGGCCAGAATGACGGCTGCTGCCATCAGCTAATCTCTGCACACTTTCTCCAGTGTCAAGATAGCATGGCCTTCTTGGAAAGACGCCACTGCCGTCTCGCATTCATTCAGAATGCGAGACAAAGTCTGTCCAAAATGCATTTTTCAGCCTGCCTCTAGGCAGCCTTTGCAGCAAAGACAGGTAACACAAAGCTCTTGCCACAGATCACATACCAAGGGAAAGCGCTCAAGAGCTGCAAAATCTGCAAGGGCTGTTGGCACTTACCGCTTGTCTGTGGCAGCGCTCCAAGGCCTTATAAATGTTCCAAACCCCTAGGAACAGAACAGCGGCAAGAACAGAGAAGCTGTTCAGTGCTGAGAAGCAAAGGCAGGCCACGGCAGAAGCCTCTGCTGCCTGGAGTTTCCCTTAAAACACCACCTTTGTCTGCTCTTCAGGCAACACTACAGCAGCCCAGCCACCTCTCTGCCATGCAGCTTGTCCAAGAGCAAAAGCGGGTCCAACAGGAAGAAAAAGGCTGCTATACAAATCTCACAATGTACACACAGGATTATGGTGCGAGGGTTGCTTGCCTCTTCCTTTGTCGCTCTTTTTCTTTTTATTTATGCGTCTGCGTGTAGCCTTTCCAGGCCAATCGAATACACTACATTCCTGTGGCATCTCCCAGAGCGGACTCAGAGCTCTCTTTGGGATTTCTGTCTTGCCAACAGTCAGGCAGCAGCACACAGCCTCTTTATTTGCTGGCCACTGAAAAGTTGTTATGTTCAGCAAATATTGGAAAGCAAATGCTGCTGAGAGCTGCTATCTGACAGCTCTCAGGTTGGGAAGGCTTGCTCTCCAAGTTGTTTCTTCCTTCACTTGTGTGGCCAGTATTACTTGCGAATCATGCAACCACTGTTCGTCCTGGGAAAATAAGAAACTGCGTGCCACCACACTGAATGACAGGCAACGTGCTGCTTCTTGAGGCAGGCAAGACATTGATTACCAGCATTCCAGTTATCTTTGATTTTTGCAGTGTGAGGCAATTTCCTAGTTTTGGCTGTCTAGTCCCTCAGGCTGTTGCCTTTCCCCTCCTCCGTGCCCCTTGCTAGCAGTGGCTGTCCAGTTCAATCTGAACTTCCAGCGAGGCGTCGTCTGATAGGTGAAGTTCAAAAGATGCCCTCAGCCTTGGGGACAATTGGCCCTCAGGTGTTCATTTGTTCCTGAGCCTTCCCCCCCCACCTGTCTGGTGGCCTCACTTACCCCTTCCCTCCCTTTCCTGGTATACTAAAAAGCCACGGCTGCGTTCGGCCGATTCAGTTAAAGCTGTCGCAACATTCAGAGGCCTCGCGTGCCCAGGATAAATCTGATCCAGACCCTCTCGCTGAATCGACTCCTTTTTCTCTCTTGCCTCGCTGAAGCTCCACCGAGGTCAAGTCTGAGTTCCTGCCTGGCCGGCTTGTCCATTGCCCAGCTGGCAGCACAACAGCTAGCCAAAGGTAGCTCTGAGGTTGAAAACACCACAGCTGCTGCCTACTGGCCAAGCAAGCAAGGCCAGAGAGACCCAGCACGTTCCACCCGGTCATATTGGGAATTCATTCAATATTTTTGTGCGCCAACGTATCCGGCTGATCGACCTGCAGCCCCAGAAGGACTCTCAGAACTCGAGCTTTAAGCAGCTTGAGCATCCCTGGAAGAGCTTGTGGCTGCAGTCGCTCTCGCAGCAGGGACCTTGGGCACTGAACCCACCAAGAAGTCTCGCGGACTGCTCGGTGCCCCTGGAAAGCTTGTGCTCCTTTCTGGGAGCAATTTCCAGGGGGATCGGGGAGGCCCTCCTGCCCGTGGGTCTATTCCGGCGAAGGCCACCTGCCTGACCTTGCCAGCTACACTCGCATTTCGGTGGTATTTGCTGCTCCCCTGGGGGGGTAGGAAGCTCGAAAACAGTCTCTGCGGTGAGTTCTGTTCCTTTTTCGCCATTGCATTAATAGGCTGCGCAGCCCCTGGAGGGTGGCGACTGCAGTCTAGGCTTTAAGTCACTGCGGCGGGGCTTTGTGCTTTTCTAATTCGCGCCGGCGGAGGAAGCGAGATACTCTGCCTATCCCCCCGCCCCCGTCGGGCAGCGCGGCCGTGCTACGGCTCTCTCGGCGCGGGGGCTGCTCTCTCTCGCGTGCTGGGGAGGTTGGGCTCTCTATCATGCGGCGCTGGCTGCCTCCGGTTTCGGCTTGCTGCGTCGCGCGCGGGGGCTGCTCGCTCTCGGTGAGGGGGGGGGCTGCATATCCGTCGGGGAGGCTTTGTCTGTCTCTCGGCGCGGGCAGGGCGTTGTCCATGTGCCTGTGACTTGGCTGCCCGCGGGGAATTTTAAAGAGACGTACTAGCAGCTGTATTTTAGGGCTTTTGTCGCTGATCGTCTAGCCTCGCTTTCCCTACCTGGTTTATAGAAATCAGTAGCTGATTGGTTCTGTTTTTGACCGGCGGGAGTCTGTATGTGCTTTTACTATCAAAAATGGGCTTGAAATTTAAGTTCAGCACAAAAAGGAGTGTATTATTAATATTGTTGGAATTTTAGTTGAAATGTAAAGTTCTAAATGCAAATTGAACAGTTTATAAGGTGGCTTTTCCTTCACTTCCACAAATTTCCGCTGAACAGAAGTCCATGATATTTCAATTTTGGGATAAAGTAGGAACGAATTGATAAACTTGGGACAGTCTGCAATACTTCTTCAGCTAAATTTTGTGTTCTGAGTTTTACAAAAGGGGGGTTTTTTCCGGGGGGGGGGAAAGGCTTGGGCCCTTTTGCGTCAACAAAGGCATATTGGAGAAAAAAGCCAAACAAATAAGAATGTACCTCTTGCTCTCCCTTGTTTCTCCCCATCCCAGCTCCTGTACCCCTAGTTCCCCAACAACCTGGGTATTTTAAAGAGAGCACACTCCGCTCATTGCCCTGCGGAAGCCGCTCCCAGGAGCACTTGTAAAATTGCCTGATCCCCTGTCCCAAAGTGCCCTGGCCAGGACAGCGTGGAACTCTTTCACCAAAACCTGTGTTCCCCCTCTGAAACCCAGAGCACGTGGTTAGCTTCTCAGAGAGCAGTGATGCCCAGAATGGCCCCCAGTCCTAGGGTCACAAGATGGAGGGATGTCCGCGTTGGCACCTTCCCATGCCCAGTTCCTCTTCCCATGATTCTCTAAGCATCCGACATTCCTTCCCCATCCCCTCTCTCCTGATCTCGTGACACCTCCCCTCCCACCCTTACCTGCTGTGCCCTCAGCCCGCCCTTCATTACTCTCCCAGGGGCGGTCTGCTGAGCGTGATGTCACCAGCGTCCCGCCCCCTGTTCCCACGGTATCCCCGCCCCCCTGCCTGCCCCCTGCTCCCCGCCCCCTGGTTCCCACAGTATCCCGCCCCTTGTTGTACCAGCCCCCTGTCCCCGGCCCCCTGGTTCCACGACGTATCCCCGCCCCTGCCTAGCCCCCTGTCTCCCCTGCTCATTGCATCCCACCCTCTCGCCTGGTTCCCACGGTGGGCAACGCCCACGCTTATCCCCACAAACTGTGTTTTGTTATCCCAGTGCTCCGATTCAAAAGATACGGGGCAGGGAACCTCGACCAAACAGAGTCCTTTTTGTCACTCGCCCCCTGTTTATCAGCCACTGCAACACAAACCGGGAGCAAGCCTACTGCTATTGGCAGCTCTTTTTGGACGAAATGGATTAAAGAGTCCTGTTAAATCCAATAAAGAGTATGCCCACACAGTCCATATTTTCGGGCCTTTTAATTCTGAATTAAGTAGACAGGTAATAGTCCCACATAGATTTAAAACAGCTTTTTTTCATGCTCATGCTCTACAGAATTTCAGAATTATCGGAATTAGCTGGAAACAATTGCTTAAGAAGCTTCTCCCGAGCTTGCTGCTGATCCCAAGACACAGCGAAAGATACCAATGGCTTTGCAATTACAGTTGAGCATCTTTCGGGAAGGCCATAATGGTCTTCACCCTCAGTCCAAGCTACTGCAATTCCTGTAGAAAACACGTTGAAAAGGTTTAAAGAAGCAGCTGAAAAAAAGCCTTCTTTTCCCTTCACTGAGGCCACTTTGAGCCCTTATAGTAAGATTAAACAAGCTACGATCAGAGCCTTTCTGAAATTTGTAGAAAGTTACTCGAGCCATTGGAATACAGTTAAAAAGAGAGCAAGGGAAAGAAGTTTTAGAAGAAATGGCGTTATAAAGGCAACGAGAACAGTGTCGAGTGGCAATTTTGAGCTTCTCTAACCTCCCCCATACATAAAAATATGCGTTCTAGTTGCAACAAGGAAAGTGCTCTGATTGAGTGTGCTGATGACACCAGGCCAGCGCTGCTGCCAACTTCTCAACGCGTGTCGCCGTTTGCCAGCCCTGCACCATTCCCTCAACACAGCAGTACCTGAGGCAAGCAGCGA
The DNA here is from genome assembly GCA_002167245.1 of Sporophila hypoxantha. Taxonomy (NCBI): domain Eukaryota; kingdom Metazoa; phylum Chordata; class Aves; order Passeriformes; family Thraupidae; genus Sporophila; species Sporophila hypoxantha. The sequence continues at coordinate 77,965 of NDFG01000112.1, read as the reverse complement.
AGAACCAGTAATGTTGACCCACAAGCCTGCCTGCTTGTGCAGTAACCTTGGGCATTGGAAGTAGCCAGTGCCCCCTGAAAAGCAATTGATGAACTTAGAAATGGCAGGGGGGAGAACTACAAGCCATCCCGGTGGTCCAACAACAAAAAAACCTGAATGGGGAGCGCGCGGCCTGCCAGGCGTGCAGACACAAAAAGAAGCAGGCCATGGGAATAACGGAAGCAAAATAAACCAAGCCGCGCGTAATATTAATGTTTCTGTTAGTGAAGCAGATGCTCAAAGACCACGTCTTGCTGTCCCACTGTCGAAAGCCAAACAAGTAACCTTTGTTATGATTTAAGTGAACCTATGTTAACACTCTTCTGTCAATGAGCATTTCAGGTTTGCAGCTCACAGAGGTCACTCACGCTGAAAGACACTGACTGCATTTTGTCTCTGTCAACCAGAAACGAAAGGACTTTGCACCGATTCGTTGTAAGTCTACATCATCACTGGCGACACCAAACACACACCACATTGAGATTGAATTGCTCCAGGGAATTGTCAAATTCAGGTTCCTGAGGCAATTCGTTTCTCTGGACTGCACTGTTTCCACACCCCTGTTTCTTCCCAAAGAACGTCATTCATTCGCACAAGCTTCCCTGTGCCATTCTCGCCCTAAAGCACTGAAAACAAGGGCCCACAGTCGCCCGGTCAAGGGCATTGGGAAAGACAAGACCCCAAATCCAGCTGTACTGTCAGTGGGGGTGGGAGTCAAAAAACGATTCAGATTGCTTTGTAGAACAGGTGCAGACTGCACAGTGATCCAGTACAAGACTGGCCAAGCACATTGCCTTTGCAATGTTGCCGTCATTGTTCAAGTGTAGGAGGCATGCAATGGCAAGACAATCCAAAAGCATAATCCAAATTGGAAGGACCAAACAGACAATTGGCAATTATCCGTCCATTTGTGTTAGACTATTCGGAACCCTTGTTAGTAGAGATTTAATGACCCAGTGGGGTGTCACAATTAATATTCCAAGACTTCTCCACAGCATTTTTGATACGCGGTCAGTTGAACAGCGGCCCACCCCAAAACTAAAGTTGGCAAAACAGACGCAAAACCAGTTATCGATAGAACACAGATGGCCGCTTCATAAAACAGAAAATAGGGCACTCGAGGAAGCTAAGAAAAGAGCACTAAAAAGGGTCACATTGTGGAGACACGCTCCCCGGTGAACTCTCCAGTGTTTGTCATCCAGAAGGGCTGACCAAAAAAGAGGTGCGGCTCCTCCAACCTCGACAAATTAATAAATGTATTGAAAGATGGCTCTCCCCAACCTGGTATGACCATCCCAACAAATGCTTCCTCAGGATTGGAAATTGCTATTATTGATATAAAAGATGGTTTTTTCCAAATCACGCTACAACCCTGAGGACGCCCCGCGTTTCTGCATTCTCGGTCCCACCGATCAACATGAAGCCCAATGAAGAAGGTACCATTGGACAGTTCTTCCTCAGCGGCCTGAAAGTCTCGCGGCCAGTCTGCCAGTGGTATGTTTCTTCCTGCTTTCCCCAGTGCGCGCAGCAGTAGAAAAAAGCCATAAGCTATCATTATATGGATTGACATTCTTTGGGTGCCCCCATGATGATTTACTCACACCATGCACTTATGACCTAACAATCGATGCATTTGATATGTTGCAGGTTCGAGCTCAGGAAAAGAAAATTCAACAAGATGCCACCTTGGAAAATATTTGTGGCTTAGATAATTGGAATAGGACCATTGTTCCTCAAAAAGCTAGAAATCAACAAAGATCAAGACCCTTGCCGGAATGTCCACAAGGTTGTGGCGTCTTTAAATTGGGTTAAGGCCATGGTCGGTCTGACTAACGAGATCCTCGGCCCCTCTTTTCAATTTATTGTAAAGGGAGATGACCCGGGTGCTCCTAGGTCACTATTACCCAGAGCACAGAAAGCTCTAGAAAAAGGTTCAGATTGGCAATGCCACAAGACAGGCCGAACCAGTCAGGCCTGACTGCTTTCAAATTTAGCATCTTAGGTAATGTTGCCACACCTCCATGGAATCATTTTTCAGTGGGAGGAAAAACAGACACCTAAGGCCTAAGGATAAACCAAACAAAAAGGGCAGACCAGAGGACCCTTCTCTGATCATAGAATGGGTTTTACCTCAGTACACAAGGTCCAAGAGAATGACAAAGCCTCAAGAGCTGTACGCAGAACTGATCAGAAAGCAGAATGGACCCGGATCAGGGAGTAGAGGCATGTGACTTTAAGTGCATCTCACATTCCAATTTGAGTTAAAAACAGGCCCAAAATAATATGCAAATATATTAGAACATTTTTTTCAAGAAAATGAAGTGTTGCAGTTTGCTCTGATTCCTGACTCGGACAAAAGTTTCTTGTCCATCGCCTGCCCACAAAAATGTTTGAACAAGAATGTTCAATTTAATCTAAATGAGAAGTGCTCCAGATAAGAGACTTTAAAAAAGGGCTTGACCTGTCTTACGATTGCGTCCGGAGTCCCACCAAGTCTGTTATCTTGGAAAGATCCTCCAAACCAGCATGGGAGACTTGATGTTGCATGAGGTAGAAGGTTCACCTCAAAAGGTTTTGGAATTGGCTGCAATTGCTGAGGGCTTTTGAAAGGTCTCACGAAACCATCCAAATCTGATTACAGATTCTAGCGTAACTGTGGCAGAGTAGTATTCCAGGGACATGATTCAAACAATACTGCAGGAAGTGTCTAGCATTGCACGTCTTTGAATTCTCAAAACTTGTGTTAAAGTTAGTTCAGCCAACCTAGCTGAGCAACCATTTATATGTATGCATGTTAGCCACACTGATCTTGCAGGCGGTTTTATTTGCTGAGGCAACAGAGAGCAGGATGCCTTCTTTGCTTGCCTGCTAGTGTTGGCACTCTCCTCAAAGTTGTTTCCGTTGACAGCCAGCATACAAAAATCTAGCCTACCAGTTTTTTTTCCACCAAATTGCATCTTTTGGCCTAGTTCGCGTCAGTTCACAGCATCTCGGAGAATAACAGGCTAGCCGATTCTGTCGTATGCCCAATTGCCAACCAACCATTGCAGAGCTCCCTCAGTGAGTACGGGAGCACTACCCAAGGGGGTCTTGAACAGTATGGTGAACTGTGCATAACAGATGTTTACACATTACTCACAGGTCGTGCATTGGATCGCGGCAGAAATACGTTCACACGTTAGTGTAGATACCTTTTCTGGAAGCGGTCTATGCTTCTGCCCCACACGAGAGGAGAGTCATCTATCGAATGCCATTTAAAGCACCTGCTGTATAGGCTTTTTCTTTTTATAGCTCATCCCCTCAAGGAGTTGAAAATGATAAAATGTTGGCGCGCCGTATCAATGATCAAGGAAATCTTGGATTGAGCTTCTGCAGCAATTGTGCGCCCACTCTGAGTTTAGAGCACCAAACTACTTGGCTTTCTCCCCTCAGTTGTCAAAGTATAGTTATGTAAAGGATCTTGCACTTTCGTGATTATATATTAATTATAGAGTCCTGGACAAGCACAACAGCGTTTCTGAAGGTATGGAGATCTCCCTGTCTACATCTCTGTTTTTTGCTCAGAGTGTGTATTATTCTCATAAATCAATTTTCGTCAATTGTTCTCATTTGGGACAGCTTGAATGCCGGCCTTCCATTCTACGCCACGTCTTTGGCGGAGCAGTCATAGTAGTTGATTGCAAGAAACGCCTATCCGGTTCTTCATAGTATAAAACGACCCTGAGACGTAGCGGGAAGAACGGTGGACCTGACAAATGTGTACGTTTGGGGACGTGGATACGCCTTGTGTCAACCCCCTCTGGTTTAAAGTGGTTTTCCTATCCAAACTGGGTAAGGCCCTTGATTCCCCAAGATCTCAGAGAAATCCGCAAGAAACACCCAGAGCTGCTTCTAATATCTGCCTGAAAGGAAACGCTGCCGCTAACGCGTTCCCTTTGGAGGAAATTCATTTAAGCCTTGCCTATCTGGATAGTTGTGTAATATATGTTGTCTAAAGTTTTTTGTTACCAGTTTTAGATGACCGACGTGTTTCGGAGTGCGTTAATTCTCGAGATGCATTGAGACCAAAGCCTAGCTCTCGTGCATACCCACGATCATTTTCGACCCAGCGTTTCTGCATGAGAGAGGCTCCCCTCAGCCCCAGAAGCACGGTATGGACTTGGACCTATTTTAGCCCAAAAGGCTCTTTTTTTATTATAATTGAGCATATGACACTCTTCGCGGTTACGACTCTGTGTAGTTGACTTTTTCTCTCAAAAGTTTACCTCTTTCTCTCAGGTTTTTTAAAATCTTTTTTTTATGCTAACTGAGAGTTGTGTTTTTATTCTACTTTCTGAAACTTGTAGTTTATTTTTGCCTCGTTTACATGTTATATTTAGTTTTAGTTTGTTGGTTAGATTCATGTTTTAGCTAAGCAAACTGATGTCCCTTTGCCACATACATCATATGACCCCGCGCAAAAGCGCCGCCCTCCGGAGGCATGGTCCTCAAGGTGTGAAGTACTATAGCATTCATCTCCCCCTCACTGAAATTTACATTGGGAAGCCCTTAGTGCCAATGTGATTGACGTGGAAGCGCTCAAGTGGTAAGAGCAGCAGACTGACCCTTCTCTGTAGAGGGACACGCAAATTACGCGAAGCACACCATGGATATTTGCTACAAAGTCATTCTGGCACCACAGCCACCACGCCTCCTCTTCTCTGTTTAACATTAAAATAGGGCGGATGATTTTGCAAGTTGATAGCAATTTTCTGTTGTTTGGCTGTCTATGTCTCAGTCTAATAGCGATGCTATGCCCTTCGGGCGCTGGGCGCTGTTCCCTGCCCTTGCTAAGTGCTGTCCGAAATCTCACAACTTTACTGAGAACATACCCATACAAGCAGAGGATCGTGTATATATCAGTTACTAATAGGATATTATAGAAGTCAAAAAGTGAGAATGCCCTTACAGTCCTTACCCCTTTAGTAAGGAACACAATATCGGACGTTACGTTAAACAGTCTCTTCTTGCTCGTTTCCGGGTGCCGGCTTCCCCCGCGCACCTGCGCGAGTCGTCTGGTGCTCTTCCACTACCCGCCTGCGCTCCTCCTCCTCCTGGGTCCACAGTCCCTAGGATTAACTCTAAGACACCCAGAGAAGCATGCGTTCGGATTCAGTGTAGAGCTGTCTGCAAACATTTCAGAGGCCGCGTTCCCGAGGATAAATCTGGATCCAGCCTCTCGCTGAAATCGAGCTCCTTTTTTGCTTCTTTTAGCCTCGCCTGAAGCTCCACCAGGGGTCAAGTCTGAAGTTCCTGCCTGCCGGGACTTAGTGTCCCAACTTGCACCCAGCGTTGTGTCAGCATATTCAGGTTCACTAAGACACAAGTTTAGCCTTGAGGTGAGGACATACACCAGCTGGGCATTGTTCTCTAGCTGGACACCTAATAATTCGGGAAAGGCAGAACACCAGATCAGAACCCGAGGCACGTTCACTCACTCTCGTTATTTTGAAGAGCGCTCTGCGGAATCTTTGTAGCGTATATTGGAAGTTCGATTCAATATAGATCGATGCCTTGTATCGCTCCCCCGAGCCACCCCTCGTACTGAGATGAGGAGCTAATCTGAAAGCCGGGTCTGAAGGTGCTTGCACATCGAGACCTGATTTCCCTTCTTTGAGTTCTCCACAGCAGCCCACAATCGCGTTGACCCGTGGTTCTGGAGGATGTTAACGGCGTGGCTGAACTCACCCTTGTGGCGCTCAATTTTTCATATCCAGTAGGGTCATTTCCTTTGTTCTTGTATATATCCTTGCTGGACCAGGAAACTCACCAGCGAAATACCTCCGAATACAGAAACGCGCAAGGACACGCAGTAGACTGTACAAGACACAGAGTTCTTGAGACAATTCCAGGAAGATCTTGAATCTTCAGCTCGCGCCTTTTCTGGGAGAGAAATCAGAGAAAATATACGCATCTGAGTGTCTTTTTTGATTATTTTGTGCTCAATCAAATGCAGTTCTCAACAAGAACCAATACAACAATGTGCCAGACACCTAGTTCTAAGAAGTATAATAGCTCTTTAAACACAACATTGTCTCTCTGTCTACTCAGAGGTGCTTTATTTGTGCTTATTCTCATGAAGGAGGAGAACTTAACCCCCCACAGCGAGAATCACCATGATGTAGTGTATCTAGGTCTCTAAAAAAGACTAGACATACCATTAGTGACAATATAGGGGATATAGTTAGAGTCAAATTCTATACAATAAGGGACGAAGGGAACTCGTGGACTTGTGTGTGGTGTTGTCTTGGTGAAGATGAAGACAGCTTCTTGTGAGGAAATTTCGCAACAATAATAGGGTGGTTACATAATTATCACCAATATAGAAATATATAATCTCGCATAGATTCTACACTCTCAGCGGCATCTGGCTGAGGAGGATGAAGTTCTCATCAGCAGCTGCGTAGACTCTTTCGTTTGTGCGGAGTGGGAAAGATAATGCTACGACAAACGTGTGAAACCTTTAGGTAGGGGATAAAGGCTGAACTTCCGCTACCGTCTCCAGCAGTTGCCTAAGAAATAGTCTCTCTGTTGAGCAAATTCAGAGAACAGGCAGCTATGACGCTGCTTGTTGCTAGGATCGATAATGTCACAACAGCTGTAAGAAGTTGTAGGACCTCTCCTTTTATGAGTCGAGGGAGAAGGTGTGTGTCGTGAATCTGATTGGCTTTGCCCACTCCCCATTTAGTGATAAGGAAGAGATCACTCGAGCTCACTTTGGCGTCTTCGCCGTCGTGGACACTTGCAAGCAGTCACTAGCACTGCACTCGGCCCCTTTTTGGCCGGTACCAGCACCTGAGAGCTTTTGGTGTTCCCAAAGGACACGGCCCTAACGAGAGAAGCCGTGAGGTGACAAAGGTACAGGCACTGCTCTTCAGTCACACGTGCCGTGGTCAGACAGCTGCACAAATGAAGATGCTGATCCTCTCACGAGTCCAGGCAAAGCTGCAGCAGCGGGGGGGCTGTTTGAACAAGCCTCCCAGCTAAGGGAAGGCCCAGCCCCTGCAGTTCACAGCAGCCACTGTGACAAGTGGGCCAGCGGGCCAGGTTCGAAACAAACACTTAGGTGTCTCTGGCAGCCACAAGAATCGTGCATGAGCAAGCACTTTGAAGAAGCCCAGAGCCAGACTGAGCATTGTTACAAACTGTGGACCCAACTCAAGACAAATACAGAATGGGTTCATGAGTGTTCAGAAGCCAACAGATGGAGGTGCTTATCCATTACAACTAATCTCTGTCAGCTCAGAGGTGTTCATATCGATCTGGCTCTCAGTGGAGAGAGATGGGCCGACACTGAGAGCAAACGCGTGGGCTCTGTTCTATAACAATACTGATATCCATCTATATTCATATACTGACGTAGAGCACTGGCACTAGGCAGCTGAATTACCAGTTGCAAGGAAGGACACTACGTTGCATCTCGGCAGAGTCAATTACTCTCAAGGCACTTGCTGTGCTATGGCCATAGATGACAAGGGATGCGCCATTCGGCATAAGATAATCCAAGAGATATTGGCCGCTCTTAGGGCTGTGACAGCCACTGTACACAAAGTGTGCCTAGTACCGGTTGAGCAACGTTGCAGCAGAGGTTTGAGGCTTCTGTCTATGATTTTATGCCTGGTGCGGGCATTGTATCTGCCCTGCCACACAGCGATGTGTCGCTCTTATACAATCTCCCCTAGAAGCATTAAGACACCCTGAAATAATCAAGAGCGCGATTCTCTGAGAAGAAAAAAAATAATTGTTTGTTTCTTTGTGTTTGCGCCTAGCAGATTTTGAAAGTAACACCTTCTTGGCGCTCTCAGGAATTCATATGTTCTGATTTTCTAGGCTAAAAAGGTACTTTTGTTAAAACAATTTTGGGCTTGTGACTGGAAAGATCCGTTCCTCCTGCCTCTCTTATTTTGCTAGAGCCACTTGATGCCCTTCCAAGGGGTCAGTAAGAGGGCTTGAACGCAAAAGATGTAGAGGGTCTTATCCAAGGCAAATTTAGCAGGAATACAGAAGTACGATACCAGTCATGAAAACACACCCAGTATGAAAGCAAAGCCCACAGCCAAACAATTAGTTCTGAATTTTTTTGTTCGATGCAGTCTAAAGGAACTTCTAGGAAGCAAAACTAATTGATCATATTGGCAGACAGCCAACACATGTTGACTCAGTCATTGGCTTAGGTTGCAGCCTTCTGCTGCTCAGGAGCACTCCCTCTTTTGCCTTTTACGTGCACACGGAAGCGCAAGGCCAAAGCGCCACCTACACCCAGCTGCCCTTCAAACGGCAGAAGGAGTGCCCCAAAAACGCTCCCTGGGCTGCCATCCGCAAGCCACAACAATGCTGTCTCTAGGGAGTCCAAAATGTCTCCTCGACACCAAAGTTCAGGAGGGAAGATGTGCTACGCTGTGGTAGGCAGACACACGTGGATAAATTAACACTCTCTATCGTGTGGATACACAGGAATCACCAGGACGTATCAGCAGCTTCAGGCATGCTTCTCGCTCTCCTGGCCAGAGCAGGCGAGCCTTGCTCCAGCTCGGAGGTTCTCGGCTGCAGAGAGGAGGTTCTTCGGAGGATGCTGCTGCCAGCGGCGCCTTCTAAAAGGAACAAGAGCCGCTCGTTCATCTGGGACAAGAAAGTTGTTAGTTCAATAGTATTGAGTGTGGCGGCTAGAGAGCCCCTGACAGCACATTTCACAGGGCATGCATCAGGAAAACGCAGCAGTGTTATGCGTGGCACACTGAGCTGTCAACTCTTGCCACTCAAGTCAAAACCCAAACAAGCGTCAGGTCAGAGACTACGAGCTCTGTCACAGGCCGCACCATAGCAGAGATGGTGAAAGGACAAGCACAAATGCAGAATTTCAACCTGTTCTCGAGACCTGCATTCACCATGGAAAGGACAAACTTGCTTCAATGTGCATGGGTCACATGTTCACCCCAACAAAGCCCTCCAATAAACAAAGTGGGCACTAATAACCAGCAGGAATGACACCTCACAGGATTGCGTGGCCACCGGCAAAGCACTAGCTTGATGCCCAAGGGCGCCAGCAAAGGCTGAGACCCAGTGCTAAAAGCGCGTAGTTGTGTGTCTTGCTGGACGAGCTGCAATGCCAGACCACAGAGCATGCAGTCAGGCGGGGCCTTGCCCAATACTCTTTACCCGCTTGTGCGCTCTGCAGGGGAAAGGTAGAAGAGCCAGAGACCACTTGTTGCACAAACTCAGTGCCTACTGGGCTCTTTCACTTCACCTGCTTTTGGTTCTGCCAAGCCTGTCTCTAGCAGAGGTCGGATCTTTGCACTATCCTTTCCATTCTTCTTTGTAGCTCTCTCCATCCACTGCCTTCATTCATCCTCCAGCTTTCCTTGACAGCTTCTGCCGGCCATCTCTGTCCTTGATATTCTGGTCGAAAGAAAAAATTCGCTTTACCACGTCCTGACATCAATCGCTCAGGCTCTCTAGTCCAAGTCTCATAGGCACTTCCATTGCTTCTCCACGCCAGCTTCCTCATCCCTTCCATCCCAAGCTCTTCTTCCTTCGGCGTCTCAAGCGCTATTCTGCGAAGGAAACCCATTTGTCCAAACCACAGGTCTATGTCCACAGGTGCCTGCAGTAGGTCCTTTTGGCTTCCCCTTTCTGAGACTCGTCCGAGTATCCAGCCCCCAGTCAACCTACCCTTCCCTCCGCACCTCAGCCTGGTCGGGGCTCACTTGCAACATATCAGCCCGCTCGCCTCATTCCCCATCGCATAGCCCTCAGCTGCCTCCCCGCCGCCTGAACCGGGCTTTGGTTAGCTCCTCGCCTTCTTCGAATGACAAACTTGCGTCCTACAGCACCAGCATGAGAACTCCTCTTCTCGACACCGTAGCGAGCTGCCACGAGGCACAAAAGAAAATTGCCTTTCATTGTCCCAAACACCAACACATTGTGTGCCAAGATGCACAAACGGTAGCACACGCTTTCCAAAAGCTCTTTGTTTTCCTTCTCATGTTCTACCAAGAGGCCACGACTTAAAGGTCCAGTCCACTCGACTCCAGACCCAGACACCCACCCAGTTATCTCCACAGGTGCCCAAAGACCTCCAGCCCACAAATTCCGGACGACACCCAGAGGCGACCAATAGCGAACACCCACAAAAAAACTTACATCTTTTCACACCTCTTTTGCTGCCCCATTGAGGACTCTTGGTTCCTTATGCGAATTTTTCACGGTTTTTTGCCCTGTATTCTCCCTGGCAACTACTCCTGCTATTCACCCCTCTCCAACGCTGCCTCGGTATCTCCCTGCCCTCCCTCTTCTGCTTTACTCTCCTGTCTAGGAAGCGTTCCCTCTTTTTCTTCTTCCTCCAGCATTTGCCCAGTTGCCTCCCAAGCCGCCTCCTTTCCAAGACATCCCTCTCGCATGAGAGGATAGCTAACACTTTCCTTCCTGTGATAGGACCCAGCTGTTGCTTCCATAATGAACATGCAAGCTTCATCCCTCCAACACGTCCTCCCCCTACTACTTGATAGACAGTGCCTTCTCTTCCTAGTCAGTGCGGCCTTGATGATCCCTTTCTAGGTGCATCTCTAACCCAGCACTTACAACATATTGCCAGTGCTCTAGCGTGGAGCAGTAAGATTCTGTTCCCTTCCTTGCCCCGCTCTCTTCTGTCCTGCTCTGTCTCGCTTGTGCTAGCCGCTGCTCTCCTCGGGATTCTCTGTTGCCTGCTTCTCACAGGCTCTGTTTCAAAGTCCCCAGCCCTTGATCAGGAACCATGCAGGTGGACATGCAGGCAATGAGGAGGAAGCGCAGCAACCCTGATGCGCCAAGTGCCAGAAAGACACCAGCTGGCACATATCCGACAACCTGAAAGCGCCTGTTGCGTATGCTCTCCCACAGCGCCAAAGGGGAAATCTCTTCTCTCCACTTTGCAAGGAACAGAAAGCAAGGAACCAGCATGCTAGGAACTGACAGAGAGAGAGCAGCCCAAGTCTCAGGCCAAACACGGTAGTGCCTCACATAGTCCCGAACGGACTAGTCCGCGAGGAAACATCCTTCACTGCCCAGAATCGACCCTTCGCGAGGGTATTGGTGACCACCAGACTCGTCTGGGAACCTAGCTTCATCGACCCAAACCTGAAGAGCGTGTGGCTGCATTGTTACTCTCCCAAGCAACCAATCACTCCTCTTCGACTTCACAGGCTTTGCTAGCAGGGAGCCCTTGAAGCCCTCGGCCCTCGGAAAAGAAGCCCGGCCCGAGACACTCAAACGAGTATCGGTAGCCCTAACAGCAAGAACCATAACTTCAGCACGTCACTCAGGACTGCTCTTCTGCTGCACCCAGACCCAACCAAAGCTTGCCTATGCACACACTTCACTGCACATATGTCGCGCGAGTAACACCATGCTTTCTGCGCTCTCATTTATTACCACATTGCAGCTTCGAGCAGATTGCCAGCATCTGCAGCGGCATTGCTGCACATGCACATCTTCTGCCCAGGCACGACTCGTCGAGAGACCATCTTTCCCGATATGCTTGCTTCGCTTGAGAGATCTTACAGCTTTGCATGCTCTGACGGGGCCCTTCACCATCCTCTGCAAAAGTGACCACAAAAGCCAAATTCCAACCCCAAAAACAGGCAAACACTCAGAGACTACACAGCCAGGGAAGACCATCTACTCCCTACTAAAGCCCCTCTCTATCACAAAGAGATAGTGTCAGCCCAAGGGAGGAGCCCTCTCCCAGTCCCTTCACTCCTCAAGACAGCCCCGGTGGCGAAGCTTGCCTTTTGGAGCCAAAAACTGCCACAATTAGGCTGTGCTCCCCGTACACCGAAACAACCAAAACGAAGGCATACTAGCAGAACCGAGTATCAACCTCTGACCCGCGTGGGCCTGTGCGCAAACTTTTGGGCTTCCCGAGCAACTGCGCTCAACTTTCGCATTACCTACCGAGCCTTCCACCCCAGATCCGGTGCCCCGCTGCCTCAAGGCCACCAAGAGCAGGGCGCTCGCAGGGCATTCAACTAGATCTGCTTGAACCCTGGGCAAGCGGTCCGAATCGCGAAGATTTCGCAAGAAAAGACGCATTTCCTTCCTGGCACACACCGGCCGAAAGTTTTTCTCCACTTCAGAAATTGCCCCTCCAGTGACCAATCCTCCGAGACAATCGTAGGACAAAATCGCCCCAGACCCAACCCAATAACCGACACCGGAACCTCGCCCCAAATCACCCCACACCTCGCAAAATCAGGCGAAGACCAGATTTATAAAAAATTGACCCAAAAACCAGAAACAAAGGCAACCCCGGTCCAGAAAAGCAAAAAACTCCTCAGAATACCCCCCAAAAAAACTCCGAAAACCGTAAAAAAACACCAAATGCCCTAAAAAAAAAACCCAAAAAATTCCTTTAATAAATAAATAAATAAAACACCCCCAAACACAAAAGACAACTCAAAAAAACTCCCCAAAAATCCCTCAAAAATAAATAAAAAGATATCCTTGCAAAGTGGAAAAACACCCCAAGAAAACCCTTCAAACCCCCTCAAAAATAAACAAAAAAACCTCACACTCTCAGACCAAAAAGCACCATTAWAAAATCCTCAAAAAATAACCCAAAAAACCACCCTTAACCAAACCAACACCCAAAAAAACCCCCCGAAATAACCTTTAAAAATTAACCAAAAAATACCCTTTAAAAGCAAACCAACACCCAATAAATACCCTTAAAAATTAACCAAAAAAATACCCTTTAAAACCAAACAAACACCCCAAAAAAACCCCTTAAAAATTCACCAAAAAATACCCTTAAATACCAAAACAACACACAAAAAAAACCCCTTAAAATTAACCAAAAAATACTTTAAAAAACCAAACCAACAGACAAAAAATACCCTTAAATACCAAACCAACACACAAAAAATACCCTTAAAAATTAACCAAAAAATACCTTTAAAAACCAAACCAACAGCCAAAAAAACCCCTTAAAAAGTAACCAAAAATACCCTTTAAAAGCAATCCAACACACAAAAAAAAACTCAAAAAATACCCTTTAAAACCAAACCAACACACAAAAAAACCCCCTTGAAAATTAACCAAAAAATACCTTTAAAAACCAAAACAACACCCAAAAAAAACCCAAAAAAACCCCCTTAAAAATTAACCAAAAAAATACCCTTTAAAACCAAACCAACACACAAAAAATACCCTTAAAAATTAACCAAAAAATACCTTTAAAAAACCAAACCAACACACAAAAAAATCCCTTAAAAATTAACCAAAAAATACCTTTAAAAACCAAACCAACACCAAAAAAAACCATTAAAAAACCCAAAAAAAAAACCCAGAAAAAATTTTAAAAAACCCAAAAAAAACCAGAAAAAATTAAAAAAAACAAAAAAAAACCCAGAAAAAAAATTAAAAAAAAAACAGAAAAAAATTAAAAAAAATTTAAAAAAAATTAACAGCAGACAACAGACAGAAACCCCAGCTCCCTCCCACAAAACACACAAAACAAACGCCCCAGCGCTCACCGTGCGGCCTCATCCAGGGGAACATGAGGCTGGGCGACGAGCTCTGGCTCAGGTGCCCCGCCTGCCCCTCGCCCCCGCCGCCGCCGCCGCCGCCGCCGCCGCCGCCGGCCGAGGATTTACAGTCCGCGTAGGGCACCGCGGGCGCGTCCTGCTGCGCGCCGTACAGCGCCTGCCGCGGCAGCGCCTCGTAGCCGTAAAACTTGGAGGCATCGCCGTGGCACGCCAGCGCGCAGGGCGCGTTCTGCTGGTASCCGCCGGAGCCCGAGATGCCCGAGGCGCCGTGGTGGAAGAACTCCTGGACGTGGTGCGACGGGTGCTGGAAGCCCGGCGCCGCGCCGCCCGGGCCGTAGAGCACGGCGGCGGGGCCGCGGCCCACGCTCTGCGGGAAGCGGCAGTCGTAGTAGGTCGGCTCCAGGGACTCGCCGCCTTTGTACTTGGAGAAGAGCGGGTTGACGAAGTAGGAACTCATGACCCTCGCATGCAAGGCGGCGGAGAGAGAAAGGGGAAGGAGGGGGAAGCGGGGAGGGAAGGGTTAAAGCGGCGTGGGGGGAATGGGGGTGAGGGTGAGGAGAGGGGATGGGGGAAGCGGGGTTGGTTCGAGGGGGAAATGGGGGTTAAATGCCGGGAAAAGTCTGGTTTGGTTCTGAGGGGAGAAAAAAAATCAGGTTTAAATCCCCTGGAAAAAAATCTGGCTTGGGTTTAAGTGCCGGGAAAAGTCTGGTTTGGTTCAGAGGGGACAAAAAAAAATCAGGTTTAAATGCCCGGAAAAAGATCTAGTTTGGTTCTGGGAAAAAAACAAAAAACAAAAACCAAAAAAAATCAGGTTTAAATGCCCGGTTTAAATGCCGGAAAAAGTCTGGTTTGGTTCAGAGGGGACAAAAAAAAATCCGGTTTAAATGCCAGAAAAAATCTGGTTTGGTTCTGAGAGGGAGAAAAAAAAATCAGGTTTAAATGCGGGAAAAAGTCTGGTTTGGTTCGGAGAGGGAAAAAAAAATCAGGTTTAAATGCCGGAAAAAGTCTAAAATCAGGTTTAAATGCCGGGAAAAAATCTGGTTTGGTTCTGGGAGAAAAACAAAAAAAAATTAGGTTTAAATCCCCGGAAGAAGCCTGGTTTGGTTCTGGGAGAAAAAACAAAAAATCAGGTTTAAATGCCGGAAAAAGCCTGGTTTGGTTCTGAGGGAGAAAAACAAAAAATCAGGTTTAAATGCCCGGAAAAAGCCTGGTTTGGTTCTGAGGAAAAAACAAAAAATCAGGTTTAAATGCCGGAAAAAATCTGGTTTGGTTCTGGGAGAAATGAGGTTTAAATCTGGAGAAAAAATGAGGTTTAGTCCCGGAAAAAAAAATCTGGTTTGGTTCCGGGGGAAAAAAAAAAGAGGTTTAAATCTGGAGGAAAATGAGGTTTACTTCTAG
>NDFG01000112.1:31935-57343 GCA_002167245.1 Sporophila hypoxantha | reverse complement strand
GGCCCATTTTTTCCCGTTTTTTTGCTTTTTTTCCCATCGCTTTTTTTCCCTTTCCCTCTCGCTTTTCCCCCTTCTGTTTTTCTTCTGTTTTTCCTCCTATTTTACCTTTCTATTTCCTTTTTTCCCCTCTTCCCTTTTACCCTTTTTTCTTCCCTTTTCCCTTTTCCTCGTATTTTCCCCTTTTCCCCCTGTTTATCCTTTTCTCCCTAATTTTCCTGGCTTTTTTCCCATTTTCCCCCCTATTTTTTCCCATTTTCCCCCCTTATATTTTCCCATTTTTCCCCCCCTTATTTTTTCCCATTTTTCCCCTTTTTGGTTTTTCCCATTTTTCCTTTTCCCGCCATTTTATCTCGCTGTCCTGCTCTGCTCGGAATTCACACAAACAAAACCCCGCAGAATAAAAAACCAAATGAATCGCGAATAATCCCGGGAATTTTGCCTCCCTCTCCTCGCTAGTAATGGTGCGCGAATTAAATCCACGCAAAACCGCGGGGTTTTTCATTTTGTATTCCATTTATTTCCGATTTTTCCCCCCCAATTTACTCCCCAACCTCCCTCTTCCCCTTTTAAGCCAATTCCTAATGGACGCAATTCGAGGGTATAAATTCCATTTTTTTGCTGGTAAAAGAAATCCTCTTTTCAGGCAAACCAGGCTGCCCTTTCGGTTGCGCGCTGCAAAAACCAAAAACGCCACTCAAACCACCCCGAACCCATTTCCCCCCTTTTCAGCCCAAATCCACATTTTATACCCCCATTTTCCAGCCCATTTTCTGAGCCCTCGGCCTCAGTAATTTCAGTGCCACCCCCTGCGACCTTTCAGAGGTGACGGGCAAAAACTCCTGTTAAAAAACGCCGGAAATCGCACCCAAAATCGAGGGAGTTTTTTGTTCATTTTTTTGGGAGTTTTTTTTCAGGATTGGTGGGAGGAGAGATTTTTTCCAAAGGATTTTTTGCGTGGTGTAGAGGACGGCCAAAAATGCCCCGAATCCCCCCAAAATTCCACCACCCGACCCCTCCAAAGCCTTTCTCCCCCTTTAAAAAAAAAAAATTTATTTTCGAAGAATTATTGAAAATCCCGATTTCCACAAACCTCGAGGGGTTTTCACAAAATTCAACATTTTCGGGTTATTCCCAAGCCTTTGGGGCAGGCCCCAACCTCAGGTGGAGTTAAAAAATGTTGAAATTAATTTTTTTAAAATTTTAAATTTTTTTTTTTATTTAATTTTTCCACCACACAGCTCCCCGAGTATTAAAGCACAACCCCCAGCACCACTTCGAGCCGATATTTCGCGTTTTATTTTCCAGTATTTTTTCCCCGGGAGAAGGCGGCGCAGGGCGGGGGGGAGGGATAGCGCGAAGCAGACAATGAACTAATTTAACACCCAGCCTCCAGAAAATTCACATTATTCATAACGGAAGATTCACCATAAATTTTCCGCACCCGAACCCTCCCGATCCGTGACAGGAATTCCCCGCGCCGGCTCCTTTTTTTCCCAAATTTCCGCCGTTTTTATCCCCAAAAAAGGAGAGGGAAGAGCAGCCCAAGGAAAAGGACAGAATTCCCTCCACATCATCAATAATTCTATTTTTACACCGATCCAGGGAGCGAAAAAAAATTGGAATTTTTCCATCTCAGGGTGAGGCGCAAAAATTTTTGGGTTTTTTTCATTTCTGGATAAAAAGCGCGGATTCCTCCTCAAAAAAATGTCATTTTTAAGTTTAGGGAGAAACAGTTGGATTTTTGAGTGAAAAAGAGCCCTCACCACGCCCCCCAGCACAGAGAATTATCTGGGGAACAAATAAAACCGCATTACCGCATGGATTTTTGGTTTTTTTTGGAAATAATTCCGATATTATTTGGAGACTAGCTCTTTGTAGTGGAGGGCGCGGGTTCGGTGTTATTTTGGTGGCATGTACTAGGGGTTTGAGGATTTTCTGCGCTTATCCCCTACATCCCTTTTGCGCCTGACCTTCACTGGAAAATGTCATTTTTGCTTCCCGCAGCCCGGGACGGTAGAGGGGCGCCGTCAATAAACGGAGCAGCGAGGGGGCGAAGACCCGAAGCAGGGATCGGCGCTTTAAAAATGAGGCGTTATTTACAGAAATTTTAGAGTATTTTCAGGGAGGGGATTTTACACCCTGGGTGTGCGCAACCACCAGAGGAGAGAAGAAGAAAAAAAAAAAAAGGGGAGAAAATATTAAAAAGAGCGGAAATTTAAAATCAAATGGTATGTTAAAAAATAATAATTAAAACAAAACACTTAAGATGTTTAAAAATAATTTAAATTATTGTTAGAATATTAAAAAATGAACGGAAGGATGTAGCGGAAGGGGAGATGAAATATGAAAAAAGCGCGGACTTTTTAAAATCAAATTTATGTAAAAATTAATAATAATAAAAAAAAATTGTAAAATTTCAAAATGATATTAAATAATGTTAAAATATGTAAAAAATGAACGAGGATCGCAGCATTCTGAAAGGGGTGAAGAAGGGCAGATTTGTGGGTTTATTGGGGGAGGTGGGACAGCGCGGTCTGCGGTGTGCGCGGATCGGGGGGGGAGCGGCGCGCGCGCCAACCATCGGGCCGACAGCGGCCAGCCTCGCTGGCCGGTCGCCCGCCAGCGCCGCCCGGGGCGGCCCGCCGTCAGATGGTGGGTCAGAAATCCCTTTATTGGGGACTCGTTTACTCGCGCCCGCCTTTCCCCTCGTTTTTACCTTTTTCCCTTGTTTTTTTTCCCCTGGTTTGTTTTTTTTCTCTCCCGTTTTCTCCTTCTTTTCCTCCACCCTTTTTCCCCCTGTTTCCCTTTTTCCCCCCTATGTGTTTCCCATTCATTATTATCTGATAAAAACCCTTTTCTCCCCTATCCCCTTTCCCCTGTTTTTCCCCCCCCTTTTCATTCCTCCTTTCTTAATTCATTCCCCTCTTTCCTCCTCATTTCCGCCTTTTTCCTTTTCCCCTCCATTCTCATCTCCTTTCCCATTTTCCCCCTTTCCCCCATGTGCTCTTTTCCCCGCTTTTTCCCTCCACCCTACTCGTCCTTTTCCTCTTTTTCCCCTCAATCCCCCCTTTCTCCCCTGTTCTTTTTTTCCATTTTTTTTCCCTCAAATTCTCCCTTCCTCCCCATTTTTTTCCCCTATTTTTTTTTCCCCCTCTTATTTCCCAATCCCCGCTTTTGCTCCTCTATTCTTTTTCCTGTTCCCCACCAATTATTTTTCCCCTTTTTTTTTCCCATCCCCTTTTCTCCCTATTCTTTTTTTTCCCTTTTCCCCCTTCAATGCTCCTTTCTTCCCCTATTATTTTTCCCTTTTTACCCCAATCTTCCATTTTTCTCCTATTCTTTTCCCTTCCTATTCTCCTCTTTTTCCCCCTCAATCTCCATTTTCTCCCCTATTCTGTTCCTCTTTTTTCCCCCTCTTTTTGCCCCAATCCCCCATTTTCTTCATCCCCTATGTATTGATTTTTCCCCGTTTTTTCTCCCCAATCCCCTTTATCTCCCCTATTCTTTTCCCCCTTTTCCCCTCAAACTCATTTCCAACCCTACCCCAAACCTCCCCTTGTACCCCCTTTTTCCCCCCAATTCCCGTTTTATCCCCTACTTTTTCCCCCTCCCCTTTTTCTCCCTATCTAGTCCCCCTTTTCTCCGCCCTATCTCCCTTCATTTTTCCCTTTTTCCCCCCTCATTGCTCCTTTTCTCCCCTATTATTTTTCCCTTTTTTTCCTCCCAATTCCCATTTTCTCCCCTATTTTTGTTCCCCCTTTTTCCCGCCTCAAACCCCCATTTTCCCTATTCTTTTTTCCCTTTTTTCCCCCTATTTTTTCCCCCCAATCCCCCTTTTCTCCCCTATTTTCGTCCCCTTCCCTTTTATCCTCCTTTTTCCCCATCCTCCCATTATCCCTTATATCTGTGTTCCCCCTTTTCCCCCTTTTCCCCCCTTATCCCCGATTTCCCCCAAACCTTTTTCCCCTTTTTCCCTTCTCTTTTTCCCCCCAATCCCCATTTTCTCCACATATTCTTTTCCCCCCTTTTCCCCATTTCCCCACCCTGTTTCCCTTTTTTTCCCCTCCTCCACCATTTTTCCCTTCCACTCAGCTTGCGGATTTTCCTTTTTTTCCCCCCTTTTCCCCTCCTTTCCCCCAACTTTCTCGCCATTCCTTTCCCCGCAGCTGCGATTCGCCTCTTCCCACCCATTTTTCCCTGTCCACTCCGCTCGATTTTCCCTTTTTTTCCCCTTTTTTCCCCCTTTTCCCCATTTTCCCCCACCTTTCCCCCTTTTTATACGCCCAATCGCACCATTTCCCCCAACCTTTGCCCCGCTTTATTTCCCCCTCCCTTCCCCCCATTTTTCCTTCCACTCCGGCTCGGATTTTCCTTTTTTCCCCCCGCTTTTTCCCCCTTTTCCCCATTTCCCCCAACCTTTCCCCCTTTTTTCCCCTCCCTTCCACCATTTTTCCTTCCATCCGGCTCGGATTTTCCCTTTTTTTTCCCTTTTTTCCCCCCGTTACTACCCCGCGGGCCCCCAGGGGGGTCTGTTGTTTGTAGCCCGTAGACAAAACATTCCAAAAATCGGGTTTCAAAGGGCAGAGCGCGCACCTTATTTACCCCATAAAGCAATTAAGGCCAGACGTCTAGCCACGGCCGGCCCGGTTTTGTTCGCCCCTATTCAGCCCCGCATAGCAGGGAGACAAACAGAGCTGTAAAAATCGCATTTTTTTGGGGGCTGCGGAAATGCACCTCTGGCCAGCTGCAGCCTCCCGGGCCCTTTTTTTGTGTCCTTCACAAAAGGGGAAAAAAAAAAAAATAAAATAAAATAAAGACGCGCACACACACACCAAAAAAAAAAAATTACAACAACTTCCACGCACCCCAAAACCAAAAATATATTTGTATTTATAATATTTTGGTGTAAGAAAAATAAAATTACCACACGGCCCAAACCACGCCAAAAAACGCGTTGGATTTTTAATTTTTTTTTTTTTTTGTGGATTTTTACCTTTATTTTTACCCCTATTTTTAACCTTATTTTTACCCCTATTTTTACCCTTATTTTTACCTTTATTTTCACCCTTATTTTTACCTTTATTTTTACCCTTATTTTTAACCTTATTTTCACCCTTATTTTTAACCTTATTTTCACCCTTATTTTTAACCTTATATTTACCCTTATATTTTTACCTTTATTTTTACCCCTATTTTCACCCTTATATTTACCCTTATTTTTACCCTTATTTTTACCCTTATTTTTACCCTTATTTTTACCCTTATATTTACCTTTATTTTTACCTTTATTTTCACCCTTATTTTACCCTTATTTTTACCCTGATTTTTACCCTGATTTTTACCCTTATTTTTACCCTTATTTTTACCCTTATATTTACCTTTATTTTTACCTTTATTTTCACCCTTATTTTTACCCTTATTTTTACCTTATTTTTACCCTTATTTTTACCCTTATTTTTACCCTTATTTTCACCCTTATTTTCACCCTTATTTTTACCCTTATTTTTACCCTTATTTTTACCCTTATTTTCACCCTTATTTTTAACTTATTTTTACCCTTAGTTTTACTTATAGTTTTGACCCCTTATATTTTTACCCCTTATATTTACCCTTATTGTCTTTTTACCCTTATTTTCACCCTTAGTTTCAGCCCTTATTTTTCCCCTTATTTTCATCCCTTATTTTCACCCGCTTTTCCCCTCATTTCTCTGCGCTCCAAAAATTAAAAATCATCACGCTTGGGGGCTGGGGGGAAAATTGGGGTTTTTGTGCCGGTTTCGGGGTGGGGAAAGCGCAGTCCGCCGCGTTTTGGCGGGGATATTCGGCGGTTTTGGGGGTCCGGGGGAGGGCTGCGGCGCTCACACAAACGGCTGGATCAGTTATGCGGCGGCGACACACGCGCCAATGTCAGGAAAAAAACCCCAATCGGCCGCTTTTTTGACGCATTCGCGGTCCGCCAGGACCCGGCCCGCCGGGTGGCGGTTGGAACCATAATTAATAATTTTTCCCTCCGCACTCCGCCGCCTTTTGGTTGGTTTAATGGGGGTTTTGGGATGGTTTTTGGGGGTGGTTTTATGGGGGTTTTGGGGTTTGTTTTTGGGGTTGGTTTGTGGGGGTTTTGGGGTTTGTTTTGGGGTTGTTTATGGGAATTTGGGGGTTGTTTGTGCGGCGGTTTTTGGGGGTTGGTTATGGGTCATTTTGGGGTTGGTTTTTTGGGGTTTTTGTGGGGGTTTGGTTTATGGGGATTTTTTGGGATTGGTTTTTGGGGTTGGTTTAATGGGGAATTTGTGGGGTTGGTTTATGGGGGTTTGAGTTGTTTTTTGGGGTTGTTTATGGGGTTTTGGGGGTTGGTTATGGTGATTTTGGGGGTTTGGTTTTTGGGGTGGTTTGTTATGGGGGTTTGGGGTTGGTTTTTGGTGGTTGTTGGGGTTTTGGGGTTTTGGGTTTATGGGGGTTTTGGGGTGGTTTTGGGGGGTTGGTTGAGTGGGGTTTTGGGGGTGGTTTGTGGGGTTTTTGGGGTGGTTTGTGGGCTTGGTTTATGGGGGGTTTTGGGGTTGTTTTTGGCGTTGGTTTGTGGGGTTTTTGGGGTTGGTTTTGGGGGTTTTTGGGATTGGTTTTTGGGGGGTGGTTTGCTGGGGTTTGGGGTGGTTTGTGGGTATTTTTTGGGCGGTGTTTTGGTGTTGGTTTATGTGGGGTTTTGGGTGTTTTTGGGGTTGGTTTACGGGGTTTTTGGGGAGTTTGTCTTATGGGGATTTTGGGGTTTGTTTATGGGGTTTTTTGGGGGTTGTTTAGGGGTTTTTGGGGTTGGTTTGTGCGGTTCTTGGGGTTGGTTTTTGGGGTTTGGGGTTGGTTTTGGGGGTTTTGGGGTTGGTTTATGGGGATTTTTGGGGTTGGTTTTGGGGGTGGTTTATGGGGGTTTTGGGGGTTGGTTTTTGGGGTTTTTGGGGGGTTTGTTTGTGGGTTTTTTGGGTTTGTTTTATGGGGTTTTTTGGGGGTTGGTTTTGTGGGTTTTCGGTGTTGTGTTGTGGGGTTTTTGGGTTGTTTTATGGTTTTTGGGTGGTTTGTTTATGGGGGTTTTGGGGTTGGTTTGTAGGGTCTTTTGCGGTTGTGTTTGTGGGGTTTTGGGGGTTTGTTTATGGGGATTTTTTGGTGTTTGGTATTTGGGGGTTTGGTTTGTGGGGTTTTCTGTGTTGGTTATGGGTTTTTTTGGGTTTGTATTATGGGGTTTTGGGTTTGTTTATGGGGTTTTTTGGGGGTGTTGTTTGGGAATTTTGGGCGTTGGTTTCTGGGAATTTTGGGGTTGGTTTACGAGTGTATTTGGGGTTGTTTTTGGGTTTTTGGGGTTTGTTTATGGGAGTTTTTGAGGATTTTGGTTTGTGGGGTTTGGGGGTTTGTGTTTATGGGATTTTGGGGTTGGTATTCCTGGGTTTTGGGGTTGGTTTATGGGGTTTTGGGGATTGTTTTGGCGGTTTGTTTATGGGTTTTTGGGGTTGGTTTAGTGGGGTTTTTGTGGGTTTGTTATGGGGTTTTTGGGGTGAATTTATGCGGTTTTTTGGGAGCCAGGAACGGAGGGCCGCGGCCGAGTGGGGCCGGGGGCGGTTTGAAGGTTTTGAGGAGCGCAGTCCCCGGCGCGAGGGCGCGCGGGGGCGGCGTCTCGGCGGCGCGGCGGGCGGAGGGGCACGGCGGCCTTGACACATGACCGAACGCGCGGCCCACAAAAGCGCAGCGCAGGACTAAAGGGAGCGAGAAAAGCGCGGGGGGGACGGGGACAGCCGAAGCAAACGGGGCAGGGGAAATGGGACGAAATGGGGACAGAAATGGGGAGGGGACGGGGAAATGGGACAGATAATGGGGACAGGGACGGGGAAAGGGGGCGGGGAAATGGTGGAGCAGAAATGGGGACAGGGACAGGGGGACAGGGGGACAGAAATGGACAGAAATGGGGGACAGGGACGGGGAAATGGGGACAGAAATGGGACAGGGCGGGAGAAATGAGGACAGAAATGGGGGAGGGGGAAATTGGGGGAGCAGGGACGGGGAAATGGGGAAATGGGGAATGGAGACAGGGAAAATGGGGACAGGGACGGGGAATGGGGAAACTGGGGAGGGGAATGGGGACAGGAACAGCGACGGGAGACGCGGGGACAGAATGGGGACAGGGACGGGGAAATGGCGGAAATGGGGAGGGGGAATGGGAGGGGGAAATGGGACAGGGAATGGGGACAGAAATGCGGGACAAGAATGGGGACAGGGACAGGGAAATGGGACAACAGGGATGGGAGGGAAATTGGGGGGAAATGAGGGGGAAAAATGGGAGTGGGGGAAATGGGAAATGGGGAGGGGGAAATGGGGACAGGGACGGGCAGGGGAAAATGGGAGACAGGGACGGAGACAAGGACAAGGGGAAATGGGGACAGGGACGGAGACAAAGGGACAGGAGGGACACGGGAGCGGGGATGGGGACACAGGACAAGGTAAATGGGGAGAGGACAGGGACAAGGGCAATGGGGGGGACAGAGATGGGGAGGGGGGACAGGAAAATTGGGGACAGGATGGGGACATCAGGAGCAGGAGGATGGGGACAGAGCGGGAATCGGGATCGAGGGCCCGAGCGAACACTTCCCGCGGGGCCGCGGGCCCTTCCCCGCTCGCTTCATTAATTAATTCCTTAATTAACGACGCTTAAAAACGGGCGGGAGGGAGGGCGGCGGTTTTATTCTTTTTATTTTTCCGGGAGCGGAGAACGGAAAAGAATCATCATCAACAATAATCGGCAATTAATTTTCGTCAAAAATCCGCCTTCTGTAGAAACGTTCCCCTCCTCCCTCACTCCTTTTTTTTTTTTTTTTTTTTTTCCCCTCTCCTGTTTTTATTTTATTTAAAATTTTTTCGGCCATAAATCTCCCGCTCCGCTTAAAAAAAAAAAAAAAGAAAAAATTCTTTTTCCACCCTGAAGCGTTTCGCGGCGGCGTCGTTAAGGTTTTAAGGTTTTTAAGGTGTTTTTTTTTAAGGTTTGAAGTTTTTGTGGGTTTTTAAGGTTTTAAGTGTATCTTTTTATTTTAAGGTTTGAAGGTTTTTGTGGAGTTTTGAGGTTTTTAAGTTGTATTTTTTTTTAAGGTTTTGAAGGTTTTTGTGGGTTGTTTAAGTTTATTTTTTTTTTAAGCGTTTTTAAGCGTTTTGGTGGGGGGGTTTTTTTTCGCCCCTCTCTCTGGCACGAACCCGGGATCGTAAAGGAAATTTTTGCGCCTCTCTGCCGCGCTCGCCGTCGGGTGACAAACGCCTGTGGAAAAGCGACACGAACGGGGCGGAGGAAGGGACAGAGAAAAAAAGGAAAAAAAAAACACAAAAAAAACCCTCAGAAGCGGGGAAATGTCACAGAAGCGATATATTTGCGGATCAGCGGCAATATCGCTTCGCAGATTTTTTTTTTAAATTTTTTTTTTCGGGAATAAACGCTCGGCGAGAATCTGCGGGAAAACGGACGAGGGCGGCGAAACGGTCTGGTCCTAATTAGGGCGATCGCAGGCGCTGATTTAATTAAGATAGAGGCACTCGAACGCCGGGGTTTTTCTTCATTAAACGCCTGGCTGCTCCTTTTTTTCCGTTTTTTTTCCTTTTTTTTCTCCTTTTTTTCCTTTTTTCATTCTGCTGAGCCTTTTTTTCGCCCTTTTTTTTGCCCTTTTTTCCCTTTTTTTTCTCTCGATAAAGTTAGTAGTTCTCTCCTTTTTTTCCTTTTTTTGTCTCCCTTTTCCCGGCGGGGGAGGAGGGGCGGGCACGGACGCGGATTTTTCCTCTTTTTCACCTCTGGCGCCTCCCCCAAAATTTTAAATTTATTTCTTTAATCATTGTTCCCCCCTCTCCGCAGGCAAGGAGGTGTGGTGGCGGATTTGCTTTTGGCTTTTCCGCCCCAAATTCGGCGATTTCTCGCTGTTCCTTTGCCCTCCCCCCGCTGCTCGCCTCACCCGGATATCTTAATTGATTTATTTAATTATTTCCCCCCCCACTCATTCCAGCTCCGCCCGTGCAAGGGTCCTCCATTCATCCCAGCTTTGTCTTTTTTTTTTTTTCCTTTTTTTCCCTCTTTTTTTGCTTTTTTTTTTTTTTTTTTCGAGCACAATCCTTCGATCGCCGCGGCATAAATTGCACAAATTAAATATCGCAATTCTCCAAATTGATGGCGCGCAAATCCCTTACCTCACGCGCTTTTTTACCGGCCGCGTTTGCGGGCACGGAAAAGGCAAAAAGGGTTAAAAAAAAAAAAAGAAAATTAAAAAACCTCTGGGGATTGCTCGGCAGAGCCCCGGGCTGCTTTTAAAGGTAAAAAGGACACTCCAAGGCCGAGATTGTTGGGTTTTTTTTTGCCGTTTTTTTGTTTTTCGGTGGTTTGTTTTGTGTTTTTTTTTTTTTAAAGGTTATTTACGAGCTGCCTCTACTTAGGCAACAGAACAATATTAATTACAGAACGGGTCTGAGCGAGACTAAATACAAAAATCGGATACAGCAGAACGATTCAAAACACCGTGACAGAACAATCAGCATCGGAGCCCACCAATTCCCTCCAGTCCTTTTCTTTTTTTTTTTGCATTTTTTTCTCCTTTTTCTCGTTTTTAAAAATCTTTTCCCCTATCTTTTTTTTTTTGTACAAAATATTCACGCGGGATATTAAAAAAAAAAAAAATCGAAAAAAAAATTGTTTCGAAATACTGGAGTGAAGGTTTAATTATAGACATGTAAAATATAATAATAATAAATCATATAATAAACCAGCAAAATAAAATTCAAGTACTTCTCGTGCGCTTTTGCACATGAGGCAGAGCGAGGCGAGAGAAAGGAAGAGAAACCAAACCCCCCCGGGCACTTTAATTTTATTTTATTTTTTTTTTCCGCTTTTAGCCGCATTTTAGAAAAACCTACGAGTCCCAACCTCTTACGACTAAAATTCAAAGTCGAAACATTTCACCCCTTTTTTTTTTATTTTCCCCTTTTTTCCCTGCTTTTTTTTTTGTTTTTTCGCTGTTTCTTTTTTCCCTGCTCCACCCTCGTTTCTCTCCGCCGAACTTTCTTTTTTTTTTAATTTATTATTTTTTATTATTTTTTTAAATTTATTATTATTTATTTTTATTTGCTTGCTCCTTTATCGCTGTTTCTCTTTATTCATTTTCTTCATTTTCATATCGCTGTTCTGAACAGATTTGAGCTGGCGTTCCGTGAGGTTCAGCACCGCGCAACTTCTACCTCCGGTCGCCGCGTGAGGTACATATTGAATAAAAACTTCTTTTTCCAGTTCCAGGGTCTGTATTTTGTTTGTAAGGGCATCGTTTCTTCTCGTGGAAGCCGCGCAGTGATCCATTTGACACGGGTTTGTCTGAGAAAGAAGAGTTTTTATTATATATATATAGTATTTTTTATTTTTTTATATTTTGTAATTTTTAAAATATTATTTTAGGGGGAAAATCAATGTTAGAAATTGACTTTTTTTTTTCATTTATTATTTCTCCTCCCTCCACGCCCTACAGCCGAAACCTGTTTAATTAGAGTTCTTACTAAATCTTTAAGGTGACACTTCGCAAGGTTTATCTGTTTATTTGGAGGTCACTTCTTTTCTCTTTTCGCTTGGCCGTTATACTATTTTGTTTTCTTTTTTAGTTAAAAAAACTTCAGTTAAATAAAAATTACGTATAACAATAATTTAATATAAAAAAAAAACCAAAAGCGGCGCGCTGGAGTTTAAAATAATATATAATAATAATATCATTAACGATGCAATGCTGGCTGCTGCTGGCGGTAATCGAGGAACAATCAATAAAAGTCAAATTCCCACCATTTCAATAGGCCCATAAACTTCTTTTTGACAACCTCGCTCGCCATACTTTCTCCCGGACTGCAAAGCGCTCGGCTTTTTTAATATCTCGGGATGACGACCGCGGAGGTGCCGCAAAATCGATTTTTTGGTTTTGGGGGTTTTTAATATAATTTTTAAAGGCGGTTTTTCGCGCCGCGGTGCGGGGGCGCGGCTTTTCCCGCGAGGAGCGATTTTTCGGGGTGTTTTGGCTTTTTGGGGCGTTTGGGCGGCCCGGGTGTTTTGGCAAGCCCGTTTCCACAGCCCGGATGGCCATCGGCCCGGCATGGCACGGGAGAGCACGCCCCGGGTTCCCCCAAATGCCCAAAACCGGACCCAATGCCCCAACGACCAAAATCCCAAAAACGACCCAAATCCCAGAAATTCCCAGAGCTCCGGCTCCCTCGGCCGGGTTTTGGGGCGTTCCAGGCGATTTCGCTCTCTCAGCAGCGGCCGTTACCTGGCTCGCTGCCTGGGAATTTCGGGTTTTTCTGATTCCTGCTTTGAATTTTGGGCGTTTTTTTGGGAGATGTTTTAAAGTTCTCCCTCCCTCCTCAGCAGCTCCTGCGCTCGCCGCCTGCTGCCTAAAAATCCGATTTTTCTCCTCATTCCGCCTGCACCCCTGGCCAGGCTTCACCTTTCCTTCTTCCCACGTGGAGGATTTTGGGTTTTTTTACGGGGAGGGGGAATAATCCAGGAACTTTCGCGCCTCCGGAGCATAAAAAAATAATAAATATGATTTTTCCAGGAGATAAAGGGGCGCTCTGCCATTTTCCCGAGCTGTTCCCTTCCCTCCCTAAATAAATAATTTTTTTTTAAAAACCCCAAAATCCACGCCGCGTCCAGCACGCTCGTCCCGGGGCAATCCCCGAAACCCCTTCCCCTCCCTTTTTTTCCCCCCCCCCCCCTTCCGTTTTTTTCCTGGAAAGTGGGAGGAAAAGGATTTTTCGGGAGCCAAAAATTTTTCTTCTCGCTCTGCTTCCCCACTCTCGCACACGCGCACTTCTGGATTATTAATTTTCATTATTATTATATATTGTATTGTTTATTTAAGAGGGGGGGGGGGATCAGCAGCCCCCCGTCAGCCGATAATTTAAAACAAAAAAGGGAAAAAAATATAGAGAATAAAAAGGGATTAAATTTTTTAACAAAAACCCAAGAGCCCGAAACAAAGTGGGCTCGGCACCCAAGACCCTTCCTGCGGTCTTGGATTTTGGTCGCGCTCTGTCCCTCTCCTCTCTCTCTCTCTCTCTCTAGGTAATTTCATTTGTTTATTGAGTGGTGGTCCTGGAAGCCGTTTATGCTTTCCGCGGTCGTAACAAGAAGGACTCGACCTTGTACTTGAGGTCTAAATTCGTGCTTTTCTTCTTTGTGTTTGCGGCGGCGTGGCTCGATCGGGGAGGGACGGGGACGTTCTTGCGCGCTTGTCCGCAGCTCACGCGGGCACCGCGTACACGAAATCCGCGACGGCGGCGGCGCGCCCGTCGGCGGGGCCGCACTGCCGCCCGCGCGGCGGCCGAAACGCGTCCGGCCTTGAGCCCGTAGGGCCGGGCCCGAAGGCCGGGAAGGAGACGGCGCCGGCCAGCGGCTCCAGCCGGTCCGCACGTACCTGGCTCGGCCGCCGGCGGCGCGTAGGGACCACCAGGGGTGCGCGGTGCGGGTGCGGGCTACCACGGAGGGCTGCGAGGGCACGCGCGCCACGAGGTGCGTGAACACGGCGGTTTAGGGGCCCGAAAACTTGCACGGGGAAGTCGGCGCAGTCGAAGGCACCAGCGCTGCGGGTCGCGAGCGGCGCCGGGGCCGCCGCAAGGCGGGGGCAGCAGCTACCTCGTTGTCGGGGCCGAGATCAGCGATCACGTGTAGTTGCTTGATGGGCCCGAAGCGACATGTTCGCTCGCCCTCTTTACATTCATCGGCATTATTTGTTGTATGAGTGTATGTGTACGTTTTATCTGCTAAATAGAACAATCAGGGCAGGTAATTATTTTTTCAGCCGTTGCCCACCGCCGCATTGGCTGCGGACCTTCACGTGTTGTATTTACCCCAAAAATATTCGCCCGGATCAATCGCAACGGCTTTTTTTTTTTTTTTTTTTCCTGTTTTTTTTTTTTTTTCTTTTTTTTCCTTTCCCCTATCCTCTTTCTCCTTTTTTGTTTTTTTCTTTTAATGTAATAACGCCACCCGTTTTCGCTTAAAAAAAAAAAAAAAAAAAGCGCTGAGAACGGGGCTGAGAGGGTGAGGAGAGAGGAAGGGTAGGAGGAGGAGAGGAGAGAGGAGGATGGCCGCGCTACGCGGCGGTGATTGCTCAGCCGCCGCGGCTGGGCAGGGGGAGATCCCGCCGGGGCTGCGAGCGAGAGGCGTGCGAAGGTGCAAGGTAACTGCGAAAGGAAAGCGTGCCAGGAAAACTATTCGGACCGCAACTCCATCTCCGTCCCCTCCGCCCGCGGGGGATCGAGCGGATTTCGGGACCCCCCGAGGGCAGCGCAGAGCGGGCACGAGGAGCTGGGAGGCCCGAAAAGTGGGAAAAGAAGCGGCAAAAAAAAAGCGGCAAAAAAAAGCTGGCTTTTGTCTCTTTGGCAGCGCCGTCTCCGAGCCAGGCTGCTCCCGATCCGCTCGAGCAGGAGCTTCTCCAGCAGCCAGAAAAATCAAAATTATGGATCCATTCCGGCGGCTTTACAACAAAAAAAGAGGAAGAGGTGATATGAATATAATAATATTAATAAACCCTTTCCCTCATCCCTAAAAAAAAAAAAAAAATCCAAAAAAGGAAGAAGCTGAGCTTTTCGCAGAGAGAGCTGCGGCCGCCGGCGAGAGGGAGCGGGGATGTTTTTTATGTCCTTTCAATAAATTTTTACGAGGATCATTTGATTGTTCATAACATGTGTCGATTCATTTAATAAAAGCGCAGACGATTTGCAGCTCGGGAGCTCGGGGGGACGGAGCAAGCAGCAAGCGTGCTGCGGCGATCAGCTTTCTATTTAGTTTATTTTGCCTTTTTCAAGTGTGTTTTTCTTTTTTTTTCTTCTTTTTTTTTTTTTTTGTGGTGACTCCTGAGAAACTTTTGGTTGTGTGTGAGGTTTTTTTTGTTTTTTTTTTTTAATTTATTTTTGTTATATATGTACCAAGAGCGAGCGGAGGAGTTCAGAAAAATGCCTGGGACTGCGTTTGAGGGAATACACCTTTGCTTTTGTAAGGACAGACAGACAGACAAGACAGACAGCAGTAGGGAGGAGCTCCCGCGCCAGCCGCAGTCACAAAAAAAAGCGGACTCGGCGGATTTTTTGGTTAAGGCATAAAAAATAAAATAAATCCTTTTTGAAAAAAAAATTCTCTGCATTTTATTAAAAAAAAATAACGAACCCTTTCTGATAAAAAAGGGATTTTCTGCGTTCTGAATTCCCTCGGTTTCCTGAGCTGGGAGGAATGGAAATTTGGGAGAAAAGGGGAAAAATGAGCATCAGGGGTCGGTGTCCGCAATGTCACCGCTGGAGCGGCGCTGCTGAGCCCCACGCAACCCAAAAAACCCCGCGATTTTCACCCCATTTTCCCCAGTCTGGAACGCCGAGCAAGCAGCAGGAGAGGCTGAGGAAAATCCGAAGGGCAGGACGGGGGGAAAATAAGCCAAGAATGGGCCCAAATGGCCCAAAATGAGGAAAATTTCCCCCCCCGAACTTTCTTCCAAAATCCTCCCCAGCGCAAACCCGCGCCTCACCGCCCGGAAACCCAAAAATAAAATAAAAATAAAATAAGGAACGGATGTCCAGACGCGCTGGAAAAAACGGGTTTCAGCGAAAAACCTACGAATTTCTGCCGGGGAACTCCGTTTTCCCCGCCAAAAAGAGTCAGAATGTCTCCCTGGCATGCGTTTGGAGCCCAAAAAGGAAAAATATTCCCGAGGGTCCAGGATCCTCCTTGGCCTTTCCCCGTTAATCCCCGGGCCTCCTCTCGCCGGGATTTTCTCCACGAGGGGTTAAAAAAATAAAATAAAAAAAAATCAAAAATAATCAAAATTATCCCATATTTCCTTTAATTTCCCCCATTATTTCCGCGCGGGACGAGCGCGGAGTTCCGATTCGTGGAATATTTTTCGGGGGGGGGGAAATATTTTTGAGGGGGAATCCTGACAAATAGCCGGCAGCGGGGGAAAAGGGAGAGAGGGGAGGAAGGAGAAGGAGGAAGAGGAGGGAAGAGAGGGAAGCGGGATCGGGAGGGATTCAGAGCGGGGGGAAAAACGGGAATTCCGCCGGGAATTTGGGGGAAACCGGCCGGGAATTTGGGGGGATTCCGCCGAGAATTTTGGGGGAAACCGGGCGGGAATTTTGGGGGATTCCTCCGGGAATTTGGGGCGATTCCGCCGGGAATTTTGGGCGATTCCTCCGGGAATTTTGGGCGATTCCGCCGGGAATTTTGGGCGATTCCTCCGGGAATTTTGGGCGATTCTGCTGGGAATTATTTTGGGAGATTCCGCCGGGAATTTTGGGCGATTCCGCCGGGAATTTGGGGCGATTCCTCCGGGAATTTTGGGCGATTCCGCCGGGAATTTTGGGGGAAACCCGCCGGGAATTTTCGGCGATTCCGCCGGGAGTTTTGGGGGAAACCCGCCGGGAATTTTGGGGGATTCCGCCGGGAGTTTTGGGCGATTCCTCCGGGAATTTTGGGGGATTCCTCCGGGAATTATTTTGGGGGATTCCGCCGGGAATTTTGGAGGATTCCGCCGGGAATTTTGGAGGATTCCGCCGGGAATTTTTGAGGATTCCGCCGGGAATTTTGGGCGATTCCACCGGGAATTATTTTGGGGGATTCCGCTGGGAATTTTGGGGGATTCCTCCGGGAGTTTTGGGGGATTCCGCCGGGAATTTTGGGCGATTCCGCCGGGAATTTTGGGCGATTCCGCCGGGAATTATTTTGGGGGATTCCGCCGGGAATTTTGGGAGATTCCGCTGGGAATTTTGGGCGATTCCGCCGGGAGTTTTGGGCGATTCCGCCGGGAATTATTTTGGGGGATTCAGCCGGGAATTTTGGGCGATTCCACCGGGAATTTTTTTGGGCGATTCCGCCGGGAATTATTTTGGGCGATTCCGCCGGGAATTTTGGGGGATTCCGCTGGGAATTATTTTGGGCGATTCCGCCGGGAGTTTTGGGCGATTCCGCCGGGAGTTTTGGGGGATTCTTCCGGGAATTTTGGGGGAAACTCGCCGGGAATTTTGGGGGATTCCTCCGGGAATTATTTTGGGCGATTCCGGCGGGAATTTTGGGGGATTCCGCCGGGAAGCGATCCCGGAGCCCGGCAAGGTCACGGCACGGAGCCGGCGTCGCACAAAGGCGCCGATCCCCCGGGAGCGCCCGCATCCCCCGGGATTCCCGCGTGGAAAAATGCGGATTTCTGCACCCCCGGGAAGGGGATTTTTCCACCCAACCCGCGGGGCTGCGGAGGAGCAGCGGCACAGAGCGGGGACCGGGACGCTTCACCCCAAATCCTCCTTTGGGGCTAAACCGGCGATTGGGTTAAACCCGGCCGATTTGGGGCTATAAACGGCGATTTTTGGGTTGAAAAAAAGGCGGAAGCTCGGTTTGGGGGTTAAAAACGCGTTTTAAGGCAGCGTTTTGCCCCAGAAATCCGCGCACCAGGATGGGGAGCCCCGTTAAAATCACCAGGTGCGAAACCCCCAGGAAAATTTCCCCTCTCCCTATAAAACCCCTATAAAATCCTTATAAAACCCCTATAAATTTCCTTATAAAACCCCTATAAGTTCCCTTATAAACCCCTATAAATTCCTTATAAAACCCCTATAAAATCTTATAAAACCCCTATAAATTCCTTATAAAATCTATATAAAATCCCTATAAAATTCTTAATCCATAAAATCTCTATAAAATCCTTATTAAAATCTATATGAAATCCCTATTAAAATCTATATAAAATCCTTATAAAATCCCTATAAAATCCTTATAAAATCTATAAAAAATCCCTATAAAATCTATATAAAATCTATATAAATCCTTATAAATCTATAAAAAATCCCTAAAATCTATATAAAATCCCTATAAAATTTTGGGTTGTTTTTTCCAGAAAGGAAGAGGGCGAAGTTCCGGGGGAGCCCCGGGATTGTTTCCCTTTTCCCGGTGGAAATCCGGCCCCGCGGTTTTGGGGGAATTCCTGGGAATTGAGGGGAAATTGAGCGAATCCCGGCTCCTTCCCTGCTCTGGAATCCCAAAAAAAAAGAAAAAAAAAGAAAATTCCGACAGCGCCGAGCGAGCTCAGCTCAGGCTTCGGAGATTTATTATTTCCTGGCGGAGATATAAAAAAAAAATCGAATATAAAATAATAACAATAATAAGGCGATAATAACATAAAAAATAAATAGGTAGTGAGGAGCGGAGATGCAGGAAATTCAGCTTTTGTCCGAGCCCCGTCCTGGCCACTTCTGGCACCTTTTTGGAGCTCAAAATCCTGCCCTGGTGCCTCAAAACTTCTTCCCCCCTCGCCCCCAAATCTTCCTCCTCCGCTCTGGGAAATTCTGCGCAGATTGGGGAAAAACACAACCCCAAGGCGAAGAAAATTAAAAATGAAAAATAAATAAAAATTAAAATTAAAAAAGGAAGAAAAAAGGGCAGGAGGGGGAGAACGGAAAATAAAAATATTAAACCCCGCTCGTGGTCAGCTGGCGCTGCTTTTGGGGCGATTTTGTTGCCTTTTTAGCTTATTTTGGGGATTTTAGAAAAATCTCCTTTTTTTTGCAGAGGCAGCCGCAGCCGCCCCGATTGGGGGAAATTTCGGAGATTTCCCTTTTCCCAGAGGGGTCCTCAAACCTCCGGATCCCCGGGAGGACAAAATCCCAAAAATCCCCGAAATCCCCAAATTCCCGAATCCCCGCGCGGGAGCCGCCGCTCCATTCCCACAGTCAAGGTCGGGTTTTCCCCGAATTCGGATTTTTGCCCCAAATCGGCGCCCGGGAGGGCGGATCTGCCCGGAGCAGCCCCGGGCCGCTTTTCCAACCTTCACCCCGAACAAAATTCCCTTTCCTGCCTCTCTTTGTCCCTTTTTCCGTCCCTTCCTCTCCTCCTGCCCAAGTTCTCCGCTCGCTCCCTTTTGTGTTCCTCCTCCTCCCCTCCTTTCCTTTAAAAAAAAAAAAAAACCCAAAAAAGGAAAAAAAAAAAAAGAAATTCGCCCGCAATGCACCAGAGGCTGCGCGAATATATTTGATTATCCCGGGTTGTTCTTGGAGTGAAGAAATGCGGGGGGAAAAAAAATTCAATTTCGGGCCATCCTCCCGGCTAAAACCCTCCGGAAAAAAAAAACCAGAACGACCCAAAATAAAAGGAAAAAAAAACCCAAAAAAATCAGATTTATTCCCGCGGCAAATCTTCCCCGGGACAGGAATGGAAACGGGGAACGCCTCGGAGGGTACCGAAATCGGCGTTTTTTATCCGGGGAAAATTCCGGTTTTTTTTTACCTTTTCTTCCCCCTCTCGGGCCCGGATTCCTCCTGCGCCGGAAGCTACCGCGGGCGCGCAATAAATTCCGAGCCGCAATTAAATAAGCTCCCGACCATTTCTTTAAGCGCGTCCCGCTCGGTTTTTAAACCCAGACCCCCCGAAATTAAACCCAAAATTTCCTCCGATATCCCTCAACACCCAGCCGCGCTGAGAGGCGCAAAATCGCGTTTTTCTCCGCAGCTTCCGCTGGGGATTTTTAATTTATTTTAATTTAATTTCTTTTTTTTTTGGGGGGGGGTGCGGCGGCGTCCAGAGAAGGGAAGGGGGCGAAAAGAAAAAAAAACCACAATAAAAAATTATTACAAACCCCACAATTAAAAAAAAAAAATTACAAACCCCGCCATAAAAAAAAAAAAGAAAAAATTACAAAGACCACCATTAAAAAAAAAGATTAAAATTACAACCCCACCATTCAAAAAAAAAAAGATAAAATTACAACCCCACCATTTAAAAAAAAAGATAAAATTAAACCCCACCATTAAAAAAAAAGATAAAATTACAACCCCACCGTTAAAAAAAAAAAAAAAATAAATTAAAAAAGGGAAAGACGAGCGGAGAACAAGCCTGAACCCAGAGAGGCGAGGCCAACGGCGCCTGGAGAAACATTTTTGGGTTCTTTTGCCGCCGCCGCGTTTATTCATTTATTAGGTTCGTGCCAGACAGGCTGTAATTAGCCATAGATAACCGCGGGCGCTGTGTGTCTGCGCCACCGCATTGTCTGCCCCGAAGGTGTCGGGGCAGCGCCCCGCCGCCCTCGGAGGAGACAAAAACAACCCCGAAACAACCCAAACAGCCCCAAAACAGCGCCGGGGCAGGGCGGGGGCACGGCGGGGGCGGCGGCGCGTGGATCCCGGCCCCGAAAAACCGGGATTTTGGGGCGGTTTTTAGCCTTTTTAAAGGATTTTTTATTGGTTTTTCCAAGATTTTTAAAAGTTATTTTTTTTTAAGGGATTTTAAAGGTTTTTTTCAAGGATTTTTGAAGGTTCTTTTCAGGATTTTTGAAGGTTTTTTTCAGAGTTTTTAAAGGTTTTTTCAAGGATTTTTTTAAGGTTTTTTCAAAGATTTTTGAAGGTTTTTTTTTCGAGGATTTAAAAGGGTTTTTTCAAGGATTTTTGAAGTTTTTTTTCAAGGATTTTTGAAGGTTTTTCAAGAATTTTTTATTTTTTTACGTTTTCTTAAGGGTTTTTAAAGGTTTTCTTAAGGGTTTTAAAGGTGTATTTTTGGGGTTCGTTTTAGGGGTTTTAATTTATTTTTTAAAGGGATTTTTAGAGCCCGCAGCTCCGGCCTGCGCCTCGCCGCCCCGAAAAACCGGGATTTTGGGGCGGTTTTTAGCGCTTTTTAAAGCATTTTTAAAGGATTTTTAAAGGTTTTTTTCAAGGATTTTTTAAGGTTTTCTCAAGGATTTTTTTAAGGTTTTCTTAAGGGTTTTAAAGGGTTTTTTTGGGGGGTTGTTTTAGGGGTTTTAAAAGGGTTTTTTTGGGGGTTCGTTTTAGGGGTTTTAAAAGGGTTTTTTTTTAGGGTTGATTTGGGTTTTTTTAATTATTTATTTAAGGGTTTTTAAAGGTTTTTTCAAGGATTTTTTTAAGGTTTTCTTAAGGGTTTTAAAGGGTTTTTTTGGGGGGTTGTTTTAGGGGTTTTAAAAGGTTTTTTTGGGGGGTCGTTTTAGGGGTTTTTAAAGGTTTTTTTGGGGGTTGATTTGGGGGTTTTAAAATTATTTATTTAAGGGTTTTTAAAGGTTTTTTCTTGGGTTGTTTTAGGGGTTTTAATTTATTTTTTTAAGGGACTTATAGAGCCTGCAGCTGCGGCCTGCGCCTCGCCGCCCCGAAAAAATGGGGATTTAGGGCGGTTTTTAGGGCTTTTAACAGGATTTTTAAAGGATTTTTCAAGAATTTTTAAAGTTTTTTTCAAGGATTTTTTAAGGTTTTCTTAAGGGTTTTAAAGGGGTTTTTTGGGGGGTTGTTTTAGGGGTTTTAAAAGGTTTTTTTGGGGGGATTGTTTTAGGGGTTTTAAAAGTTTTTTTTTGGGGTTGATTTGGGGGTTTTAAAATTATTTCTTTAAGGGTTTTTAAAGGTTTTTTCAATGATTTTTTAAGGTTTTCTTAAGGGTTTTAAAGTTTTTTTTTTGGGGGGGTTGTTTTAGGGGTTTTAAAAGGGTTTTTTGGGGGGTTGTTTTACGGGTTTTAAAAGGTTTTTTTTTAGGGTTGATTTGGGGTTTTTAAATTATTTATTTAAGGGTTTTTTAAAGGTGTTTTCCTTGGGTTGTTTTAGGGGTTTTAATTTATTTTTTAAAGGGATTTTTAGAGGGTTCTTTAAAGGTGTTTTTTAGGGTTTTTCCTCCCCGCGGGGTTTGCCCCATCCCCACAGATTTCTGCCGTCCCTGCGCGGATCCTGCGCGGATCCTGCGCGGGTCCCTCTTTTGCCCGATTCCTGCGTTTTTCCCCCCATTTCCCAGCCCCTTTTTTCCGCCTCTTTTCCCTTTTTCCGGCTCCTCTCCCCGCCAAGACCTCGAGGGGCTTTTTCACCCCCTAAATCCGCCCCAACGAGGAACCAGAATTAATTAAATCCCCCCCAAAACGAAGCCCGGCTCCCCCAAAATCCACAAAATTCACCGGCGCTTTTTTGGGGTGTTTTCAACTCGTTTTGGGGTCGGTTTTTTGGGGTGGTTTTTAAATTTATTTTATCTYTCAGAAAGGAGAAAACGCAGCCCGGGAAATTCGGGAAATTCGGGATTTGGGATTCCACCTGCCGGGAGCGGAAAAATCAGCCAAAAACCGGAGATTTTCGCCGRAATCTGACGCTGAGAAAGCGGAATGAACGCGGAGAACGGAGCCAAAAATAAAGGAAAAAATAAAAA
The DNA here is from genome assembly GCA_002167245.1 of Sporophila hypoxantha. NCBI lineage: Eukaryota > Metazoa > Chordata > Aves > Passeriformes > Thraupidae > Sporophila > Sporophila hypoxantha. Next base: position 35,154 of record NDFG01000112.1, on the reverse strand, counting down.
ATAAAAAATAATCAACGGAGAGCAGCGACGGGTCCCTGCGAGCCCTCCTGGTTTTCCATAAAAAATCGGCGCATCCCAGGAAAATCTCGGAGCCATAAATCCCCGCTCTAATTTCATAATTAAAAACCAGTGGGGGAATTTCCCCCTTTTTTATGGCTTTTCTGGGGTCGGGCGGGGGGGGGGCGGGGAGGGGGGGGGGGGGGGGGTGGGGGGGGCGGGGGGGGGGCGGGGTGCTGGAGGGGGGCGGGGTTGCTGAGCGTTATTTTAAATTTCACCGCTATTTTTTAATAAATTTATTTATTTTTTTATTATTTCCCCTCTCCTCTCTCTCTTTCTCTCCAGGGGTGGCTCGGAAATAAAAATCAATCTTAATATGCGGAGAATAGAAATTATTTTGTCTGGTTCACGCTGTTCGGAGGAAAAAAGGGGGAGAAATCTGCAGATTGTTAATCCCGAGAAGGCGAAACTCATCATAAACGTAATTAATCCTTTAAATCATTCAATTATCACACAACGTAATATCAAATAATTACGGTGAAACCTACCAGTAACCAACCTTGTTCCTGTTGAAAATTAATTAAAACCAGCGTGGCGTCGCTTTTTCTTCTTCTTCTCCTTTTTTTTTTTAATTTTTCGGCTCTTTCGCCCTTTTGCCGCTGTTTAATTCCAGTTTTTGCCCAGGGATGACGAAAATATCCCAAACCAGCAAAATCAGCAATTTCCCGCGCTTTCAACCGAGCATTTTTTAACACCAAACAGAGCATAAAAATCAGATATTCAATAATACATTCGTTTTATTCACCTTTAGGCCACAACCCCCGGTTTTGAGGGAAAAAATCGCGATTTTCGCCACCGGAAATCAACTCCAGCCTCAGCAACCTCGGGTTCTCGGGGAGAAACCAACAATTGGGAGAGAAACACCAAAAAAATCACAGCCCGGCAGCCAAACCAACACCAAAACTTCCAATTCAAATATTGTAAACTCCAAAATCCCAAATATTTCCGAATTTCGCCTCATTCCGACCCGCGCCTCTCAGCCTCACACAATTTCTCATTTTGGGGCGTCAAGACACAAAATCCACCAAAACCAGCAGGAAACGGCTCCGAAATTCCATTTTTTCCGCTCGAAATTCACCTTCGCCCCTCGGCGTTTTTCAGAGCTCACGATTCCTCTTTTTTGCTTTCGTTTCACTTCCCAAATTTCCCATTTTTTTTCCCCAATTTCCAACGCTGGCAAACTTTCCCAACTTTCCCAGCTCTGTTTTAAGGGGGAAAAAGGGGGAAAATTCACTTTTCTCCCCTCTGCTCCTCGCGAACACAAAATTCCTCCAGCCCCAATTACGCTGAGTTTTTTTCATGTTTTTTATTTCAGAGAAATTTAATTCCCGAATTCCAATCCAGCTGAAATCGGATTAAAGCGTGCAAAAAAAAAAAATTTGGGGGAATTTTAAATTTTAATCTCTGGCTGGAGACCCCGGCAGCGGCAGGAGTTGAAAGCCCCAAAAATTCTGATTTTTTTTCCCCCTTTTTCACCTGCGAGTTTTGGGTTTTTTTGGGGATTATCAGCAAAAGGGGCAGGGGCGCTCCAGCACGACCCCCGCAAAAATCAGCGCTCGCAATGCCCCAAAACCCCCAAAATCCCCAAAAATATCCCAAATGCCTTCCCAGCTCAAAATATGAATTTTTAAAATTTAGGGATTCAGAAGCGCCACGGGGGAGGGAGGAAAAGGGGAAAGAATTTAAATTTGGGGTTTTAATGATTTATTATTTTTATTAATTTTTATTTTTTCTCTAATTTTTAAAAGGCATCACCCCGCGCTGGGGCTCTGCCAATCATCGCTGATAATTTGGGGTGGGAAAGCGCAAAAAAGCGCCGCTTTTGTCCTTCATCATCCCAGCAACAAAAAGGGGGAATCGGGGCCAAAAAAAAACAAATTAAAGGGCCAAAACACTAAATAAAAAGGGCCAAAACAACCAAATAAAAAGGGGCCAAAATTCAAATAAAAAGGGCAAAAAAATCAAATAAAAAGGGCCAAAAAAAAAAATAAAAAGGGGCAAAAATCAAATAAAAAAAGGGGCAAAAAAATCAAATAAAAAGGGGCAAAAAAATCAAATAAAAAGGGGCAAACAAGAAATGGGGCAAAAAAATCGAAAGAAAATGGGGCAAAAAAATCAAAGAAAATGGGCAAAAAATGAAAGAAAAAGGCAAAAAATGAGAAAAAAGGCAAATCCCGCGAGGGGCGCGCTGGGGGGTGGCGCAGGTTGGTGCGTCCCCATCCGGGACGGGATTTTGTGGGATGGGATTTTGGGATTTTTATTTTATTTTTTTTTAGGCGCCCGGCGGACTGCGGGGTGCTGCCCTTGATGAAGACGAACTGACGTAATTAAGGCAGTTCTTGTTGCCGAGCCTTAAAGCCCATCCAACAACATGAAACTACCTAAACCACAGATCAGCTGCGCTGGGCATCCACGGATTTCTGTCAGAACGGGCGAAAAGGGCAAAAAAAAAAAACAAAAAAAAAAAAAACAAAAAAAATCCGAGGAGGAGGAGGAGGGAGGGGAAACGGGCTGGGAGGAAGGTGGGGGAAAAAAGAGGGGAAAAAAAAAGAGGAAAAAATGATGAAAATTAAAGAAATTCGCCCCTTTGTTGCTGGGCTCCCTGGCGCCTCTCTCTGCCCCGAAATTCGCAGCTCAAAAACTGCTCGGGAATGGCGAATTGATAAAAAATAAACCCGGAACGGGGTTTTTAATGCGCCGGTCTTTGGTGTGGATGGATTTGATGGCGGCGTTTTGGGGGAATCGACGGGAAATGAGCTGGGAAATGAGCTTTCGGAAATGAGCTCGGAAATGAGCTCGGAATGCGAATTCTCGTCTCAAATCGCGCGGATTCAGCCCAAAATCGCTGGCAATGAGCCGGCAATGAGCCCCAAACCCGCGCAGGGCTCCGCACCCGCGCAAAACCGCGCTCCAAATCCTCCGCATCACCACAAATCATCAAAATCCTCCGAAATCCCGCGGTTCAGCCCCGAAATTGCCGAAATCGCCGCAATCTCCGCTTTCGCGCAGCCTCCGCGTTCCCAGGGCAGGGAGGTTTTGTGTTGGGAGGGGGGAAGAGAAAAAATGGGGGAGAAAAAAAAGGAATTCCGGCGCGGAAAAACGCGCAAACCCCTGCGGAGGAAACGCCGGGGGGCGTGGAATGCGGGAAATCTTCTTCTTGTT
>NDFG01000112.1:15856-31910 GCA_002167245.1 Sporophila hypoxantha | reverse complement strand
AAATCGCAAATATTGCGGATTTGCCTTCAATTCCCGACCCGCGCCTCTCAGCCTCACACAATTTCTCATTTTTGTGGGCGTCTCAAGACACAAAATCCACCAAAACCAGCAGGAAACGGCCCCGAAATTCCCGATTTTTCGCGTCAGAAAATTCACCTTCGCCCTCGGCGTTTTTCAGAGCTCACCGATTCCTCTTCATTTTGCTTCGTTTTCACTCCCAAATTCCCATTTTTTTCCCCATTTCCAACCGCTGGCAGCAACTTCCCAACTTTCCCAGCTCTGTTTTAAGGGGGAAAAAGGGGGAAATTCACTTTTCTTCCCCTCTGCTCCTCGCGAACACAAAATTCCTCCAGCCCCAATTACTGAGTTTTTTCATGTTTTTTATTTCAGAAGAAATTTAATTCCCGAATTCCCAATCAGCTGAAATCGGATTAAAGCGTGCAAAAAAAAAAAATTTTGGGGAATTTTAAATTTAATCTCTGGCTGGAGACAACCGGCAGCGGCAGGGAGTTGAAAAGCCCCAAAATTCTGATTTTTTTCCCCCTTTTTCACACTGCCGAGTTTTGGGGTTTTTTTGGGGATTATCAGCAAAAGGGGCAGGGGCGCTCCCAGCACGAACCCCCGCAAAAATCAGCGCTCCAATGCCCCAAAACCCCCAAAAATCCCCAAAAAATCCCAAATCGCCTTCCCAGCTCCAAATTGAATTTTTATTAAAATTTAGGGATTCAGAAGCGCCACGGGGGAAGGGAGGAAAAGGGAAAGAATTTAAATTTGGGGGTTTTAATGATTTATTATTTTTATTAATGTTTATTTTTTCTCTAATTTTAAAGGCATCACCCCTGCCGCTGGGGCTCTGCAATCATGCGCTGTAATTTGGGGTGGAAAAGCGCAAAAAAGCGCCGCTTTTGTCCTCATCATCCCAGCAACAAAAGGGGGGAATCGGGGCAAAAAAAAACAAATTAAAAGGGGCAAAACACTAAATAAAAAGGGGCCAAAACAACCAAATAAAAAGGGGCCAAAATTCAAATAAAAAGGGCAAAAACAAAAGAAAACAAAAATCAAAATAAAAAGGGCAAAAATCAAATAAAAAGGGGCAAAAAAATCAAAATAAAAAGGGGCAAAAAATCAAATAAAAAGGGGCAAATCAAGAAATAGGGGCAAAAAAATCAAAGAAAATGGGGCAAAAAAATCAAAGAAATGGGCAAAAAATGAAAGAAAAAGGGCAAAAAATGAAGAAAAAGGCAAATCCCGCGAGGGGCGCGCTGGGGGGTGGCGCAGGTTGGTGCGCGTCCCCATCGGACGGGATTTTTGTGGGGATTTTGGGATTTTTATTTTATTTTTTTTTAGGGCCGCCCGCGGAGCTGCGGGTGCTGCCCTGATGAAGACGAACTGACGTAATTAAGGCAGTTCTTGTTGCCGAGCCTTAAAGCCATCGCCAACAACATGAAACTAACCTAAACCACAGATCAGCTGCGTGGGCATCCACGGATTTCTGTCAGAACGGGCGGAAAGGGCAACAAAAAACAAAAAAAAAAAAAAATCCGAGGAGGAGGAGGAGGGAGGGGAAACGGGCTGGGGGAAGGTGGGGGAAAAAAGAGGGGAAAAAAAAAGAGGAAAAAAGTGAGAAATTAAAGAAATTCGCCCCTTTGTTGCTGGGCTCCCTGCGCCTCTCCTGCCCCGAAATTCGCAGCTCAAAAACTCTCGGGAATGGCGAATTGAATAAAATAAACCCGGAACGGGGTTTTTAATGCGCCGGTCTTTGGTGTGGATGGATTTGGATGCGGCGTTTTGGGGGAATCAGACGCGGAAATGAGCTGGGAAATGAGCTCGAAATGAGCTCGGAAATGAGCTCGGAAATGTCGGAAATTCTCGCTCAAATCGCGCGGATTCAGCCCAAAATCGCTGGCAATGAGCCGGCAATGAGCCCCAAACCCGCGCAGGGCTCCGCACCCGCGCAAAACCGCGCTCCGAAATCCTCCGCATCACCCAAATCATCCAAAATCCTCCGAATCCCGCGGTTCAGCCCCGAAATGTCGAAATCGCCCGCAATCTCCGCTTTCGCGCAGCCTCCGCGTTCCCAGGGCAGGGAGGTTTTTGTTGGGGAGGGGGGAGAGAGGAAAACATGGGGAGGAAAAAGGGAATTCCGGCGCGGCAAAAACGCGCAAAACCCCTGCGGAGAAACGCGCGGGGGCTTGCGGGGAAAATCCGCAAGAAAGAGAAAGAAATCATAATAATCATCATTATTCAATCAGAAAACACGGATAAAAAGAGAAACCTGCGCATCTACACTTGCTGCCGCTTACCCGAAATGGCGGATTTTTTGGGGTGGAAATCGCCAAAAAAAAGCCGGTCGGGAGGGGAGTTGCGGCATGCCAATGGTCGCCGCGGCGCTTCTGCCGCGCTTTCCCCGGGCATCCGTCACCTTTAATGCATCTGTTTTACTGCCGCGGCCCATTTCATATTTGCAGATCATAAAATCCACCTCACGCTCTGCGTACCGCGCTTGTCCTGAACATTACTGTTTTATGACCTTTGACTTATTGTGGTCACCTGGATACTATTTAAATTCAACGTTATGGGGCTCTCGCGCTTTATATTATAATAAAATAAAAAATTAAGAACAAAAAAAAAATCCCCCCGCCGCGCGCTTGGAAGGCTTAAAAAGGATCGAGTCTTGAGGAAGAAAAAATAAAATACAAAAATATAAATCTTATAGTATATGAGTGTGGCGGAAGAGCGGGTTCGTTCACACCCCCCCATCAAAGGAAAAAAATGATAAATAAATCAGAATTATTTCTTCTTTCTATTTTTTTTTTTTTACACATTTGTAAGGAGGAAAACCCATCGTCACGGTTCTTGACTTATTGTGGTCACCTTGGCAATTAATATTAAATCAACGTTATGGGGCTCTCTCGCGCTTTATATTAAAAAGCAAAAAATAAAAAAAAATATAAAAAAACAAATAAAAAAAGTCCCCACGCCGCCGCGCCGCAGGAAATCTCCTGGAAGGTCTTCAAAAGGAATGAGTCTTGAGGAATAAAAATAAATAAAAAATTAAATCTTTATATATAGAGAGAAGGGGAGTGGGAAGTAAAGCGGTTCTTCAACACCCCTCCCAAAAGAGAAAAAACATATATTAAATAATAAAATTATTTCCTTTTTTTTTTTTTTTTTTTTTTACCAGCATTTTAAGGAACCCACTCGTCACGGGTTCTTGACTTAATTGTTGGTCACCTGGATAATATTTAAATCAACGTTATGGGTCGGCTTCGGCGCTGTTATATTTATAATAAAAAATAAAAAATAAAAGAAATAAAAAAATAACAAAAAACTCCCCCCCCGCCGCCGCGCCTTGCCTCGGAAGGCTTAAAAAGATGAGCTCCTTGAGGAGAAAAAATAAATAAAAATTAATCTCTTATATATAGAGAGAGGTGGGGAAGGGCGAGGTGGGGCAAGAAGCGCGTTTTCTTCACCCCCCCCAAACAAAAAAAAAATATAAATAAATAAATTTTCTCCTTTTTTTTTTTTTTCACACACATTTAAGGAACCCACTCGGTCCACGGTTCTAATGAAATTTAGTTTTGCGCTCCGCAAAGAAGATTACTGAGCACAGGATAACACGGTTACAGTGATATAATTTAAATACCACAGCCACCAGAAATGACTTTTTATCCTTTATTTGTTATTTTTTTTCTTCCCCCCTCTATCAGACACCCCAATGATCTGCATGTTTCTCCTCTCATCGCATTTTTATTTCCTTTCCTCCTCCCCCACCCTGTTTTCCTTCTGTTAGTCCTGAAATATTTATTTTACATTTTTATTTTGTATTTTATTCACGGCGTCCCTGCAGACGGGAGATGTCCCCTGCTTGGCCCCTCCATTTCACACGACCCGTGGCAAAATCCATTTTTCCTCCTTTTTTGTAATGCTTTTTCGCCGTTTTTATTGACAACACGGCTACCTAGATTTGCGGGGAGAAATAATATAAATTAATTATATATCACCAAAAATACTGGTGTGACGGCGTCTTATTTCCTCCTAAACATAAAAACCACAACCTGGGGACATGAAGAAAAGTCTCTGCTGCCTTTGTAGCTGCGCCGGGAAAACTAAAATTCCTCGATAAAGTCGCGGATTTTTTGCGTTTTTTTTTTTTCACCCTGTCTTATTTCCACTGTTTATTTCCCCTCCGCGAAACCGCGCAAAAACAAAAAACCTTTCGAGGTCCTTTTTCTTTGGGGTGCATTTTTCCCGCACGTTTGGCGTGGATTTTGGGGGCGCGAGTAAAATAAACAAACCAAAAAAAACCCCAAAATAAAGAACCAAAATAAAAGAACAAATAAAAGAACGAAATTAAAGAACAATAAAAAGAACGAAATAAAAAACAAAATGAAATAAGGAAATGAAATAATTCAAGTAATAGAAACGAAGAATGCAATGAAATTAAAAGAAATAAGATAAAGAATATAATCGAATGAAATGATAAGTAATAAGGGACATTAATACAGAAACTAAGCAAAACAAAATTAAGGAAAATTAAATCCAGAATAAAAAATACACAATAATAAAATAAAATTAGAAAGGGAAAATAAAATAAAATAAAATTAAAATAATAAAATAAAATAAAAATAAAATAAAATAAAATAAATAAATAAATAAAATAAGATAAAATAAAAATAAAAGAATAATGAAATGAATAATGAAATAAAGAACGAAAAAAGGAAAATTAAAATAATAAAGTGAAATTAATGAAATAATGAAAAGGAAAGAATGCAAATAAAAAACAGAAATATATAACATGAAAAGAACAAAATAAATGACAGAACAAAATAAGAATCAAGAAATAAATAAGGAAATTAAGAAAAATAGCGAGAATAAAAGTCAGAAAATAAAATAAGAAAAATAACCAGAATAAAATAAGATAAATAACAGAAAAAGAGAGGTAGATGGGAGGAAAGTAGGAACTGGAAGGTATATATAACAGAATAATAATAAGAATGATAAAATTAGTGAAAATTAATGTAGAATTAAAAGTAGAGAAGTAAAATAGGGATAATAAGCAGAATAAAATAAGAAAATTAAATAGAAAAAATAGAGAATAAATAGAAAACAAGCAGAATAAAATAAGGAATATATAAAATAGGGAAATTTAACATGAATTAAATGATAAGATAATAATTAAGACAGGATGTAGAGAATTAGGAAAGATAAGTAGTAATAATAATTTAGAGAAAGATAAAAACAAGAATAAATATAAATAGAGAAATAATCAGTAATAAATTATATTAATGAAAATTTAAGCAGAATCAAAATTAAGAATAATAAAATAGTGGAAAATAAGCTCAGTAATGATAATAATTGATATATTAGAAAACAATCAGAATGAATAATTATTAAGATAATTAAGAATAGGAAAAACCATGGATAAGAATTAAGTAAAATAAGTATATTATAAGGAAAATATATTCGATAGGAATAATAATTAGGAAAGATAAAACAATAAAATAATCAGATATGATAAAATAGTAAATACAGAATAAAATGGAAAATGTACAGTATAATTAAATATCCAGTAAATTAAAACAATAAAAAGGTATACATTATAATAATACATGATATATATCAGCATATAAATGATATACCTCCCAAATGATGATTTAATAATTAGTAAAAAACCCAATAAATTTTTTATATAGAAAGGTGTTTCTGGTTGCGGTATATGGGGGCCGTGGCAGTTGCGGATTCGCCGGGAGCTGCTATCAGCTGAGATGCTTGAGACTCGGCGCTGAGCTGGCTCGCACTGGCTCTGGCATTCTCGCTGGTTTTCAGTTCTTCTTGAGACTTCTTAGCGTCTGGTGTTGGGTGTGGAGGGTTTCTTGTGAACTCCTGTTGTTCAGAATCCCTTGATCCTGGCGGTCGGGTGTGAGGCGTGATAGCTGGCGGCTTGATCTCCATGGGCGGTGCGCTTCTGCGTGCGTCATGGTACATGTTTTGAGATACAGTTGAACTCCTTCTCCTCCAGCTCCAGCGTCTGGTGCTTGGTGTAGGGGCAGCGCTTCTTGCGCCCGCTGCGCGCCGTCAGCCACGTCCCGCCCGCGCCCGCCGCCCGCGGCTCGTCTGCCAAAGAGACAGCGCCGTCAGCGCGCCGCGGGCCGCGGAACGGGGCTCCGGGGGGTTTTCTGCCAGAAAATGGTTTTTTTCCGGGAGAAAATGGGGTTTTGGGTTTTTTTTCCGGGAGAAAAGGGGGTTATTGGGGCTTTCTTTCGTGAGAAAATTGGGTTATTTGGGGTTTTTTCCGGGAGAAAATGGGGTTATTGGGGCTTTTTCTGCCCGAAAATTGGGGTGTTCCCAGAGAAAATGGGGTTATTGGGGCTTTTTCTGCCGGAAAATGGGGGGGTTCCCAGAGAAAATGTTTTTTTTCCGGGAGAAAATTGGGTTATTGGGGTTTTTATCCGGGAGAAAATGGGGTTATTGGGGTTTTTTTCCGGGAGAAAATGGGGTTTTGCCGCGAGAAAATGGGGTTATTTGCGTTATTTCTGCCAGAAAATTGGGGGGTTCCGAGGGGAAAGGGGGCTGGCTGAGGGGTTTCTGCCCGAAAATTGGGGGGTTCCCAGAGAAAATGGGGTTATTGGGCCGCGGGCCGCGGGAGCGGGGCTGGCTGGGTTTTTTTTTCCGGGAGAAAATGGGGTTTTTGGGGCTTTTTCTGCCCGAAAATTGGGGGTGTTCCCAGAGAAAATGGGGTTATTGGGGTTTCCTTCCGGGAGAAAATGGGGTTTTGCCGCGAGAAAATGGGGTTATTTGGGTTATTTCTGCCGGAAAATTGGGGGTTCCCAGAGAAATTTTATTTTTTTCCCGGGAGAAAATGGGGTTATTTGGGGTTTTTATCCGGGAGAAAATGGGGTTTTGCCGCCAGAAAACGGGTTTATTTGGGTTATTTCTGCCGGAAAATGGGGGGTTCCCAGAGAAATTGGGGTTATTTGGGATTTCTTCCGGAAGAAAATGGGGTTTTGGGGTTTTTTTCCGGGAGAAAATGGGGTTTTTCCGGGAGAAATTTGGGTTATTTCTGCCCGAAAATTGGGGTGTTCCCAGAGAAAATGGGGTTATTGGGCCGCGGGCCGCGGAACGGGGCTGGTTGGGGGTTTTGTGACCGAAAATTGGGGTGTTCCCAGAGAAAATGGGGTTATTGGGGTTTTTATCCGGGAGAAAATGGGGTTATTGGGGCTTTTCTGCCCGAAAATTGGGGGTGTTCCGAGGGAAAATGGGGTTATTGGGGTTTTTATCCGGGAGAAAATGGGGTTTTGCCACGAGAAAACGGGGTTATTCGGGGGGGAAATGGGGTTATTTGGGTTTTTTCTGCCAGAAAATTGAGGGGTTCCCAGAGAAAATGGGGTTATTGGGGTTTTTTCTGCCAGAAATTTGGGGGTGTTCCAAAAGAAAATGGGGTTTTGGGATTTTTTTTCCCCGGGAGAAAATGGGGTTTTGCCACGAGAAAATTGAGTTATTTGGGTTTTTTTCCGGGAGAAAATGGGGTTAAAGGGGGGTTTTCCGGTAAAAAAAAAAAAAAAAGGTTTATACAAAGGTTTTAACGCGTGGAAATAGGGGTTTAATCAGGCCCGAAAATCGGGTTTAAATAAGTTTTTTTTTCCGTGAGAAAATTGGGTTATTTGGTGGGATTTCCGTGAGAAAATGGGATTATTTCCGGGAGAAATTGGGGGTTTGATTTTTTTTGTTTTCCGTGACAAAATTGGGTTGTTTGGGTTTTTTTTTCCCGCGGAAAAATCGATTTTATAGAAGGGTTTTCAATACACGGAAATAGGGGTTAATCAGGCCCAAAAATCGGGTTTAAATAACGGGTTTTTCCGCGAGAAAATGGGGTTTATATACGGGACTTTACTCTCTGTGAGAAAAATGGGGATTTTAATGGAAAATGGGGTTTTACAAGGGATTTATTAGTGAAGAAAGTGGGTTAATCTAAGGTTTATCCGCTGATAAAAATGGGGTTTTATAAAAGGGGATATATGTAGTCGAGCAAATGCGGTTTATTACAAGGGACTTATATCGTGAGAGAAAATGCGGGATTTTATATGTGAGAAAAAAGGTGGTTTATATATAGGTGTTTTATCCTGTCGAGAAAATGGGATTATAAAGGGATTTATAGTGAAAAAATGGTTATATAAGGGAATTTATTTCGTGAGAAAATGGGGTTTATATAAGGGTTTTCCGTGAAAAAAATGGGGAATTATTGCGGGTTTTTTTTTCCGACCGGGCAATACTCGGTTTGTACATGAGGATTTATAACGCACGGAAATTAGGGCTGATTAGGCCCGAAAATTCCGGTTTATATAGAAGCTTTTTCCGCGAGAAAATGAGCACAAATAAAGTTTATTCGGCATCTGAAAAATCGGGTTTAAAATAAAGCTTTTCCGTCATAATAAAGTCCGGCTCTGCCAGGGGTCCGAAAATTCGCGGTTTTAAATCATGGATTTTAACTGGCTTCGAAATTCGGCGTTAAAAACGAGGACATTACCTCGCACCGAAAATCCAGGGTGAAAGAAAAGTTTTCCGGCTGGCGAAAGTCCGCGTTAAATAAAATTTTATTTACCCGAATAATGGGTGCGTTTTTTAGGAAAGGTTTATTCGGCCCGAAAATGGGTTTTTTGAAAAGGTTTATTCGGCGCCGAAAAATGGGTTTTGAAAGGTTTAATTCGGCTGCGAAAAATTGGGGTTGTTTAGAAAGTGTTTATTCGTTGCCCGAACATGGCGGTTTGTTAAAAAAGGCTTTATTCGGCTCCAGATAAATGCGAGGTTTTTAGAAAGGTTTATTCGGCCCGAAAATGGGGTTTTTAGAAAGGTTTATTCGGCCCGAAAATGGGGTTTTTAGAAAGGTTTATTCGGCATGAAAATGGGGTTTTTAGAAAGGTTTATTCGGCATGAAAGCGGGGTTTAAAAATGGGGGTTTCCGGCTCGAAAGTCGGGCGAAAAAATTTGTTTATTCGCCCTCAAAATCAAGTTTAAATAATGTTTTTTTCCCGGCTCGAAAATCGGGTTTAAATAAAGGTTTGTTTGGTTCGAAATCGAGTTTAAAATCAAGGTTTATTCGGGTCAAAATAAAGATTTATTTGGTTTAAAATCAAAGTTTATTCGGCCCTAAACTCGGGTTTAGTTGGGGCGGCGCTGGGTTTGGGGAGCCGCGGTTAAAAAAGAGAGCGAGATTGGGGAGAAAAATCGGGATTTGGGGAAAAAATCGGGTTTTGGGGAGATAAATGGAGTTTTGGGGAGAAAAAATTGGGGTTTGAGGAGTAAAATTGGGGTTTTGAGGAGAAAAATCGGGCTTTGGGGAGGTAAATGGAGTTTTGGGGAGATAAATTGGGGTTTTGAGGAGAAAAATTGGGGTTTTGGGGAGATAAATGGAGTTTTGGGGAGAAAAATTGGGGTTTTGGGGGGGAAAAATTCGGGATTAGAAGAGATAAATAGGGTTTTGGGGAGAAAAATTGGGGTTTGGGGAAAAATCGGGATTAGAAGAGATGAATGGAGTTTTGGGGAGAAAAATTGGGGTTAGAGGAGAAAAATTGGAGTTTGAGGAGAAAAATTGGGGTTTTGGGGAGAAAAATTGGGGTTTTGAGGAGAAAAATTGGGGTTTTGGGGAAAAAATCGGGATTAGAAGAGATAAATGGAGTTTTGGGGAGAAAAATCGGGTTTTGGGGAGAAAAATTGGGGTTTTGAGGAGATAAATTGAGTTTTGGGAGATAAATAGAGTTTTGGGGAGAAAAATTGGGGTTTGGGGAAAAAATCGGGATTAGAAGAGATAAATGGAGTTTTGGGGAGAAAAAATGGGGTTTGAGGAAAAAAATTGGGGTTTTGGGGAAAAAATCGGGATTAGAAGAGATAAATGGGGTTTTGGGGAGAAAAATTGGGGTTTTGAGGAGAAAAATCGGGGGTTTGGGGGAAAAAATCGGGATTTGGGGGAGAGAAATGAATTTTGAGGAGATTAGCCGGGTTTTGGAGGAGATAAATCAGATTTTGGGGGGATAAATTGGGTTTGGAAGAGAAAAATCGGGGTTTGGGGAGGGAAATGGGGTTTTGGGGGGAAAGAATCGGGTTTGGGGAAGAAAATTTGGATTTTGGGGAGAGAAATCTGGGTTTTGGGAAGAAGAGTCGAGTTTGGAGGAGATAAATCGGGGTTTGGGAGGGAAATAATGGGGATTTTGGGGGAAAATACTGGAATTTGGAGGAGATAAATCGGGATTTGGGGGTACAGAAAAAACCGGGTTTTAGAGGGAAATACATCAGATTTTGGGGTAAAGATAAAAGCGTTTTACGGAATAAATCGGGCAATTAACCGATTTAAATTAAGCGCTAATGTTTTTATTAAGCGCTAATTAAAAATCCCCGCGGCTCTGGTGAATTTTGGGCTCCCCGCGCAATCACCCCAAAACCCCAATCCTTTCTCCCTGGCCTGAGCAGGTTTGGGACTTTTGGGTTTGGCAATAGAATTGAATTTTCGAGCGTTCCCCTCCAGGCTGCGCTGCCAGGCAAGCAAATTTGGTGGCAATATGGGGGCAATTGGGGAAAAAATCCGCGGTTCGCGCGGGTTCTAAATAAACACGGAGATCCTTTGAAATTATGGTACGAGGAGGGAAATCCGGCTGAACCCGAATTTTGGGAAAATCCGAGATACAATCGCGATGCAAATCCCTCGGCCTCGCTTTTGGGGAATTCCGTGGAAAATTCGGGGTTCGCGCCTTATGGGTGCCCCCAACCGCTTCCGCGAGTCCGCTCCCTAAAACGTAAACTTCCACCCGAAATGGGGTTTTTGTTTAAAAAAAAATTAAAGCTTCACCTCGACTGAAAGAAAACTCGCAGTCTTGGGGGAGGTTTTTAGGAACCGAAATCGGCCGAATCCGCCCCAAATCGCTCCTCTGACGGCCCCAAAGTGAAATCTGTGAAATTCCCCAAAAAAAATTACCCAAATTTTTGCCTCGGCCCGGCGCCCCTCCAAACACAACAACGCGGCCGAGAATCCTTTTTATTTTTATTATTTTTATATAAACTCTTTTGTGGGTTTCTTTTTATTTTTATATTTTTATATTTTTTATATTTTTATATTTTTATATAATTCCCTTTTGGTTTTATTTTATATTTTTTCTATAAACCTTTTGGTTTATTTTTATTTTTATTATTTTTATATATACCCTTTTGGTATTTATTTTAATGTTTATATTTTTATCTAATCCGTTTGTTTATTTTTATATTTTTATATTTTTATATAAACCCTTTTTGGTTTTATTTTTATATTTTTTATATTTTTATATGATCCCTTTTTGGTTTTATTTCTTTTTATTTTTTATATTTTTACATTTTACATATAACCCTTTTTGTATTTATTTTTATTTTTACATTTATTTTCCATTCCCATCTTTTCCGCCACAGAGCAACCCAGCCCAAAAAACAAAATAACAAAAAAAAAATTATTTTGGGTTATCCTCGCTCCTTAAACCTCTCCCGTCGCTTTTGTGCCGATTCTCTTCGGGGTTTTGATAACCTTTTGACTTTGCTTTTTTCCTTTATTTGTCGTTTTTATTGGTTTTTTTTTCCCGTTTTCGTTTTTTTTTTTGGTGTGTAATCCGCAGTCAGCCCTCAGATAAATTCATTTCCCCTCCGGCTGGCCGTAGTCAAAACAGCGAAGTGATTCCACAATAAAAAAGGAGGAGAAATAAAGAGATTTTTGGTTTCGCTGCGCAAGGCCGTTTGGGTGGGGGAGGAGAGGTTCTTGGGGGGTCGGGATTTTTTTGGGTTTTTTTTTGAATTTTGGATATTTTAAGTCCCAAATTAAAATCGGGATTTTACATGGCAAAGCCACGGCTTAGATCCGACCGGGCTTTCCCTGCGTTTTTGGGTTTTTTTTTCCCCCCAGAAAAATACAGTCCGCCGCTGGATGCCGCGGTTTGCGGATTAAATAGGGGAAAAAACCCCGAAAATCCCGAATTTCCAGCCTCGGGAGCCGCTTGTGCGTGCGAGCCCCAAACTCCAAACATCTGCTGGGCACGATCAGATAAAACATTTCTGCCGCCTCCGCAAACGAGAACAATTGAAAAAAGTCAAGTTAAAAATTAAAAAAGATTTTTTTTCCATCCCGCGGACGGCACTCCGCTGAGCTGCAATTCCGCCCTCGCCCTTTTAATTTTATTATTAAATTTTTTTTCATTATTCTTCATTTCAATTCTTTTCTCTTCGTTTTCTCTCTCTTGACCGCGGAGATCAACCCGTGCGCGGAGTAATGGAGATTTCCCCAGTGAAAAAGGGGCCAAAATTTGGGGTTCGGCCCCCGAAATCACAGCGGAGCCCGGAACGGCCCGAATCTCCGCGTCCGAATCAAAGAGCAAAAACTCCAATTTCCGTCCTTTTTTCTGCCCTAACAGACCAATTGTCCAGACCTTTTTTCTGCACAAAACACCAAATTTCCAGTTCCTCTATCCGCACCAAACTCCTTTTCCTCATTTCCTCACCAATTCGGATTTTCCTCTTTTTTCTCCCACCAAACTCCGAATTTCCTCATCCTCTTTCTGAGCACCAAATCCGAATTTGTTCATCCCTCTTTCTGAAATGTACCAAAAATCCGATTGTTTTATCCTCTTTCTGGACACCACAAAATCCGATTTTCTCATCTCTTTCTGACACCACCAAAATCCGCTTTTTCATACCTTCTTCTGCCACACACTCAAAAATCCGCATTTTTCTCCTATTTTGGCACACACTCGAATTTCCATCCTTTTTTTTCCGACAACACCGAAATCTTTCCATATGCTTCTGTTCTGCACACAAACACCACATTTCCGATCTCTTCCCTGCAGACAATACAACCGAATTTTCCATCTTTCTTCTTTTCTCCACACCAAACACCAATTTCCATCCTTTTTTGCTGCACACAAACACCTAACTTCTCACATCATTTTTTCCGATAAAAAACCCACCAATTCCATCCTTTTCCCACACCAAACACCGAATTCTCCAGTCCTTTTTCCCTGCGCAAAAACCGAATTTCATCCTTTTCCGCACCAAAGCACCAATTTCCATCCTATTTTTCCCACCAGAACTCGTGTCCATCCTTTCCCCCGCAGGCCGCGCTCTCTGCTTGCCGTTTATCTCCGCTCCAAACACCCAAAGTTCACCAATATTAAATACTTTCCATTTTAAACAACCGGCCGCTTGAAAGCCGAATTAGATTTTTTTTTTTTAACACCCGTTCCGCTGAATACCGAATTTTAGCGATTTTTTTTTTTTAAACACCCGCCGCTTGAAAACCGAATTTCGATCTTTTTTTTTTAAACACCGGCCGCTTGTAAAGGACCGAATTTAGATTTTTTTTTTTTTTCTAAACACCGCCGCTTTGAACCGGAATTTTAGACTTTTTTTTTTTTTTAAACCGGGCCGCTTCGAAACTCGAATTTCGATTTTTTTCTTTTTTAGACACCGCGCGCTTGAAACCGAATTCGAGTTTTTTAAACACGGGGCCGCCGCTTGAAACCGAAGTTAGATTTTATTTTTTTCCTTTCCATCGGGATCATGTTCATCCCGCAATTTCCGCGGGAAGAACCCGGCGGAGCAGCGAGCGCTGATTTTACACCTTTCGACCACAAAACGAGGACAAAAAAGGAAATTTCCTCCTTCTTTCGCCTTGCCGTCGGAATTCTCGCTGCTTTGCGCCTCCGTGCTTTTTGCCCCGCTCCTTTTCCTCTCCGCCGCGCTCTTTCGCCTTTTCCGATTTGATTTCTTCTCCTCTCTCGCGGCCGCGTTTTGGGTAAACGATCGCGCGACACGGGGCGAGCTCGCGCTCGCTCTGCGGCCACCGCGCCGGCTCCCCCCGCGGGCTCACCCCGCGGAATCCGGGCCGGGAATTCTCGCCGCCGCACGTCTCCGGGGCCTTTTTCTCTTCCAGCTCGGGGTAGCGGTAGAACAGGCGGCCAGGGGGCTGGCCCAGTGCAGGGCTCGGGCAGGAGAAGGCGGGTTTTGGGCGGGTTTCGCGTTTTGCGGCGAACAGATGCAGCAGCCGCATCTTCGCTCCTTGACGGCGCCGTGAAAGTGCGCAGCTCGGCAAGCCGGCTCCGGCCTGAAGGAGCCTTAGGCTCCCAGCGTGTTGCCACGCGGCGCAGGTAAGGAGGGAAGGAGCCCAGCGAGGCCTCGCCGCGTTTCTGCAGTCCGCAGCGGCGCAAGTCGCCGGGGCTGGGGAGAAGGCGCGGCAGCGTGGCGCGAACGGGTCGGGCCCGGGCCAGCGCTCCATTGCAGGACGCGCTCGGGGCCGCGCCGCCCCGGGGCATTGACAAGTTTTTCCTGAAGGGAAGCCTTGGCGGGGATAGCTCAGCCAGGGGCTCGACTGATCTTTTTTTAGAGAAGGGGGGAAGGAGGAGAGAGATGAGAGAGAGGGAGGAAAAAAAAAAAAAAAAAAAAACAAAAAAGAGGGGAAGGGAATAAAAAAAAAATTAAGAAAAAAAAAAAATATCGGTCAGCGCGGTAATTACGCACCGCATCTGTTCGCCCACCATTGACTCCGCGCTACCGTCCGCCTCTTTTTTTTCCTTTTTCTCGTCTCTTTTTCTTTTTTTTTTCTTTTATTTTTTTTTTATTTTTGGGATTTTTTTTCCTTTTTTTTCCGCCTGCGCATCCTTTCAACCGCCACGGTGACGCGGAGGCCAATGAGGATTGAAAATGGCCTTGGTGATCCAGACGGCGCGGACGTCACGGGGGTCAAGGTGGCGCCGGCGGCGGCGGCGGCTCCGTGGAGCAACAGCGACATCTGCCCGCGCCCCGCCGCGACCTGCGCGGCCGCGAAGCGCCACAGACCGCCCAAAAAACGGCAAAAAAAGGGCAAAAAATCGGTTAAAAAACCCGGCAAAAAAAGGGCAAAAAACCGGGCAAAAGACCCGGCAAAAACCTGGCAAAAAAAGGGAAAAAAAAACGGAAAAAACCCGGCAAAAAACCGGCAAAAAAGGGGAAAAAAAAAGGTTAAAAAACCGGCAAAAAACCTAGCAAAAAACTGGCAAAAAACCTGGCAAAAACCCGGCAAAAAAGGACAAAAAAACCGGTTAAAAAAACGGCAAAAAACCCGCAAAAAACCTGGCAAAACAACGGACAAAAAACCTGGCAAAAACCGGCAAAAACCCGGCAAAAAAACCTGGCAAAACAACAGACAAAAAATCGGCAAAAACCCCGGCAATAAACCGGCAATAAACCGGCAAAAAAACCCGGCAAAAACCCGGCAAAAAAACGGCAAAAAAAGGGCAAAAAAACCGGCAAAAACCCGGCAAAAACCCGGCAAAAACCCGGCAAAAAAACCGACAAAAAACCGGTAAAAATCCCGGCAAAAAGCCGGCAAAAAGCCGGCAAAAAGCCGGCAAAAAACCGGTAAAAAACTGGCAAAAACATGGCAAGAAAAGGTAAAAACCCGGCAAAAAAACCGGCAAAAAACACGGTAAAAATCCCGGCAAAAAACCGGTAAAAAGCCGGCAAAAAAACCCGGCAACAAACCGGCAAAAACACGGCAAAAACCCGGCAAAAAAAACCGGTAAAAAACCGGCAAAAACCCGGCTAAAAACGGTAAAAAGCCGGCAAAAAAACCGTCAAAAAAACCCGGCAACCCCCCCTCATTTCCCCCTCCATTTCGCGGCCGAAATTCGCCCCCCCGCGCGGTTTTACAGCGGCGATAAACGGGCGAGATTTGAGTTAAAAAATCAAAAATACGTGTTCCTTTATACACAGATATTTTTTGTTTTGTTCGGGTTTTTGGTTCTTTAATTCTGTCTGCGGCGCATCGGTGGAAAATCCGATTTTTGTGGCCGAAAATAAACCCCCCCTCGTTTAATTGTGGTTTAATTAGGGTTTAATTATCGCCCCCACCTTCCTCTTCCTCCTTCCTCGCCCTCGGACCCCGCTTGCAGCCGAAATTTGAGGAAAAATCCCCAAAATTCCCAATTTCYCCCCCGGAGCAGGTCGGGTTTTTTCCCGAGCGGTTTTTTCTCCATGGAGGTAAAAATGGTGAAAAATCCAAATTTTTTTTTTA